>JAHWFO010010124.1:2091670-2118691 GCA_023313115.1 Rhysida immarginata
GAGTTTTCGCCAGTTAAAAGGCCAAAGTGTATCAAGTGATTGTACAAACATCTGGTACGCTTCAGAGTCTAACCTTCCATTCACTGTAACAAGATCTTTCTTACCACCCGAGCTGAATGCAGCGCAAACCATAAACCGCCACCACCCATTTGCCTACAGAAATATTCTTTAGGTTCCATTCTTAAATCGTACCAATATCTCTTATCGCCATCCGACCCATCTAAATTGAATTTTTTCTTATTGGAAAAAAAATACATTTGTGTTTATCCTTCCAGTCCATGTGTGTTTTGGCTCATTCCAGCCTTGCTTGTTTATGTTTTGCAGTGTGCTTTTGTTTGGCTTGAACTTTGATGTGTGCAATATTTTTGTTGGTTTTCATACATTTGCCACAGCTTCAGAACCAATATCAGTCGCAATTGATCTTGTCGACATTCCTTTCCTGCTTGCTAGATCAAGAACTTTTCTTTTGTCCCTTTCTGTTGCTTTGACTTTCGTCCACTCCTTTTGCTTTTCCCTTATTGGTCACCTTTTTTAAAGATATTCAAAATGGCACCAACAGATCATTCCACTTTTGCTGGATTTAAGTGTGTACCATGTGGCATTGTGGAATTTTTGTTTGCAGTCACAATAAAACTGTGTGGTTTACCTTTTAGGCGTACCATGAACTGATTTGCATATGTTGTAGCCTATTGCAGTTGGCTCTACCACTTCTGGAAGGGATGTATTTATAATTTCTTAACAGCAAAATTCTGCATTATTCCTATTTTTTCCATTTATTTGAAAACTAGTTGCCACAAACATGTGATATTTTGATTATTTACTGTCCGGATATTCAAAATGTAATTTTTGTTCATAAAACTATTTTGTTCTATATAAAGGTTTCAAAACCCTGACTGCAGACTTGTATTTATACGAGGGCAAATCAATAAGTTAGTTCCACGAATTTTTTTCACACGAATCAAAAATTACTGGAGGAATATCTTCTCCAGTTTATTGATGAATTGGAAGTTGATGTGGCTTTTTTCCAGCAGGATAATGCACCTATCCATACAGCACGTTCTACTAACGAATGGTTTCCGCCGACTTGAATTCAATAGAAACCCTGTCAATTTATTGGTCAAAGAAAATGACATTAAGTGTGCATTAGTAGTAGCTCATAAAATAGATCTGATGATTGCTTTTAACGATCTGTCTTCCATTTTTAAGTTTTGTATTAAGGTTAGAAAATTTGCCACTCGTTTAGGAGCCGTTCTTCATCTTCTGCAAAATGTTTCGCTATTGCTTGTATATCCGACATCCCATAAATGAACGGGATATTTTCAAGATCAGCCAAATCCAGAAGTGAAAGATGTTCAATAATCTCGCATCTATATATCCAGAAAAATATGTTTGAAAACTATTTAACCATCATTGTAAATAAAATATCTACTTAAATGGGTAAATAATTTAGCTAAAGCAATGTTTATGGGAACGAGCGCACTACTGTCGTGGCAGAACACAATACTCTCACGGCAGGGCGCAATACTCTCGCAGCAGGGTGCAGCGCCCTCCTAAAATAGGCTAGCGGGAGCACTGGACCTAGAAGCTTTCCTAATTGAGCTAGAGAGCTGGGGTAGGTGCTATTTTGCAGCAATTTTCAGAACCTTTTCAATGATATACAACACAATTAGGGTTTAGAAGAATTTATTTTAATTAAATTTAACTTTAAAGTTTTTAAAATATGCCACTTCAAAATTTTCCAAAAAATTTAAATAATACTTTATATAACAATGAAATGACTGTATAAGTTTGAAAGTGGGATGGTGATGGGTTCATGCTAAAATATTTTATTGAATACACCATTAGTGGTTAAAAAACACAATTACATATTACAACATGGTTCACATCTTAGGGGGAGAAAAAACTAGAAAAATTTGTTTAAGACGTGAAATTTATTACATTTCTTTTGTATAAATATGAAATAAATAATTACCAGATCATGTATTTATTTATTGCTTAAAGTTCTTGTATGTTTAATTTATATGAAAAATTTCATTTTCTTGTAGTCTGTATATTCTCCCTGTTGGAGTTATAGGGTTACTAAACCTAAGATTTGAATGACAGAAACCCATAGTATATCTGACCTTCTTGGGTAAGAAAAAGAAGGTGAAGGTCCTACTGGATGTAGAAAAGACACCTTCACTTCATCTTGATTTTCATTTTTTGCCAGCACATATGCAAGCTATCAGTTATGCTTATATATTGCACACACATAGTTTTTACTTCTGAAAGTTGAACTCTGTCTTCTGAAATGCTTATTTTCTCAATAACTGATTCAGATGCATGAGGAAATGTCTTGACGTTAATTTTTGATGAATATGAAGCTGCAGGGATAAATCCATATAATTTCTGTGTAACTTTACTGAATGGATTTACTAAAATTTCTCAGTATCAGTGTATTCATCTTGAATAACATATAAAAATTGGCAGATGGAATATTTTTCATAGCCCAAAAATATGCAAGAACTATAAAGAATAAATATACAGGGTGAGTCAATAGTCTGTACCCTTCCATACAATTTCAAAATGAGTGGAGATCCAGCAAATCTGTCACAGGCAACATATAGGAAGTTAGGTAGGGGTTAAACAATGGTGGGTCAAATTTGACCTTTGACCTCGAATTTTGCACCTTGCAACTTTGTAACTGTTACAGGTAGAGAAAAATTTCCAATTGTAGAGTTCAAAATGCTGATTTTAACAAAAAATAAACCCACTACAACAAAATGAAATTTCAGTGCACAAGCTGTGATGTAGACTATGGAATGGCATCTTGGTGAGACCTGTTTTCTACAACGGTTGCCTTACAGAGTAAGGTACATGTACACAGAAATGATTTTGAGCTCTTCAACTGTACAATTGAAAATTTTTCTCTGTCTTAATGATTGCAAAGTTGCAAGGTGCAAAATTCGAGGTCAATGGTCAAACTTGACACCACCATGTCTAGCCCCTACCTAACTTCCTATATGTTACAGATATTTGGCAGATTTGTTTTATCTCCACTCGTTTTGAAATTGTATGGGGAGTACAGACTTCTGACTCGCCCTGTATGATCTTTTATAATTATTTACTTGACAGTCTACAAAATAAATAATATAATTAATTTGACATCTTAACAAAATTATTATTTTTTCTTTATTTCCTAGGACTTAAAACATGTTGTATTATGTAATTACGTGTTTTTTTAACCAGTAATGCTATATTCAAAGAAAGATTTTAACATGAAGCCATCACAATCCCACTTTCAAACTTACACAATCATTTAAGTATTACAGGGTGTGAAAGGTATTTGAGGATACACCTTCGTTTGGCTACTGCTGCACTATAGTAAATTGTATGTCCTTTCCGTCCAGAAAGCAAAATGGCGAACCATCAAGTAACACAAATCATGAAGAGGCATGCAGTAATCGTGGCAATAAAGGCAGAGCACAGCGATTTAGAGATATATTGTTTTCTAAAGGTCGCAAGATCATTCATCCACAAAGTGCGGAAGGAGTTGGAGATCGAAGATGGCAATATTGCACCAGTAGCAAAACGTAAAAAGCATGCCTCACGCTCTGACATCATCAGAACACCTGAATTTATTCAGCAAGTGCAGCAGACCATCGATGACAATCCCAGAACATCCATGAGGTCACTTGCCAAAGATCTCCATGTGTCGGAAGGAACAATCAGAAATCTTGTCCATGTAAACATCAGATATCACTCGTATGTTATGCAAAGAGGTCAGTTTATGTCAGACAAAACACGGGAATACCGCCTACTCAGATCTAAAAGGCTCTTAAACAAGCTGAAAAATCCGTGTGAAGCTGATTTGTTGTGGATTTTCTCAAACCTTTGGCCTCCTAACTCCCCTGATCTGAATCCGTTGGATTACTACGTATGGAGCGTTGTGGAGAAAGAGGTCAATGAACACCCCATAACACCAAAGATGAATTGAAAGCTGCCGTTGTTCGAGTAATGACCAATATGAACCACGACCATTTGATTCGCGCATGTTGACGGTTTTGATCTCGCATTGAAGCAGTTATAGAAGCTGAAGGCGGATTAATTGAATAGCCATGTAACAAGAAGGTTTCTTTTGTATGCTCATAATATGTTTCGATAATAAAGTTATTATCTCGACTTACATCTTTGTTTTCTTCTTGACGTGAATCTGTGCTCAAATACCTTACGCACCCTGTATACAAAGTATTATTTAAATTTTTATGAAAATTTTTGAAGCAGCACATTTAAAATTTTTTTAATTTAATTAAAATAAATTCCTTTTAACCCTAATTGTGTTGTATATTATTGATAAGGTCTTGAAAATTGCTGTAAAACAGCACCTACCACAGCTGTCTAGCTCAATAAGGAAAGCTTCTAGGTCATTGAAAATTGGTCTAGTTTGGTTTTTAAGAAATTATCATGCTCATAACTTTTAATATGATCCACAGTTTTTAAGAATCTTGTGTTTATTAAATAAATTCTAAATACACACGGAAAGCTTTTGGTAGAAATCGTTAAAAGATGATCGTGGAGAATATTTTTTGACTGATTTTTTGAACCTTTGCAGGGCTATATTTTCAAAAACGAGTTGATATTTTTGAATAAGATTTGGTATTTTTCTATGCCTATACGAAAACTACCACTGTGCCCAGTTTCATCTAAATCTGAGTGAAGTAGGTGAATATTTGCTGAAAATTGTGTTGACTTGACACGGAATGACCCAGGCTACAAAAACATGCTCTAATATTAATGCACATAATTTTGACAATATACCCATGTGCTTTTTGCAGGCCCTTAATAAGCTATTACATTGTTTTAATTTATGTTAAACAAGAAATTTCAGGTAGGTATAGCAATGTTGAGAAACAAAAACAGTACAGAATGAGAATAGATACTGATTCAGAATGAAGAGAAAAATATTTGAGAGCAGAACAAGAAAGATGGAAAAGAAAAAAGAATGGAGTGTCTTTAAATACACTCACTCACCAAAAGTCACGGCACACCCCTCCAATCAGGTTCCCTGTCTGTAATGAGACAGATCCCACTGCTTCCATTCTTGGAATGCAGGTGCACAAGGACTCCATGATATCACACAATCATTGTAAGCAAAACTAGCTGCAGAAAGGGCAGCATGTCGAGAGCTATCTGCATTTGAATGAGGGATGATTGTTGGTGCTAGACGGATGGGTGCCTCAATATCGGATGGAGCCAACACCCTGCAATTTTCCCACACAACCATTGGAAGGGTCTATCGAGAGTACACCCAATGAGGGGTTACAACCCATGTCGGACAGTGGACGGGCCGCCCACGCCTCATTGATGCCAAGCCTGGTCGCCCGGCTTGCAACTGCTGACCAAAAGGCAACAGCGGGCCAAATCACCATGGGGTACAATCAGGGACGTCCCACAACTGTGTCCGTGACGACAATTTGGCAAACCTTGGCAGATGCAGGCTTTGGGAGCAGGAGACCACGACGGGTGCCACTCTTGATAGCTGCACATCATCGGCAACGCCTAGCCTGTGCCAACCAACATTGACATTGGACCACTGAGGACTGGCGAAGGGTTGCCTGGTCCGACAAGTCACGATTTCAGCTGTATCGGGCCGATGGTCGAGTCTGTGTCTGGCGCAGGCCACAAGAAGTCATGGACCCCACTTGTCAAGTGTGGATTACTCAGGCAGGTGGAGGCTCCAAACCGGTCTGGGGTGTTTTCTTGTGGCATGCAATGGATCCATTGGTGCATCTGACATCCACTCTGCGTGCTACTTCCTACGTTGATCTGCTTGGGGACACCTTCATGAACTGTTTTTACCCCGTGGGCGATGACATCTTCCAGCAAGATAATGCACCTCCACACACGGCCTTTGTGATACGGCAGTGGCTGGAGGAATATGCTACCAACTTCATGACAATGATTTGGCCTCCACGTTCCTCTGAATGTAATGCCATTGAACATTTATGGGATGTCATCGAACGATCTTGTCAGGTCGCCACCAACACTGGTAAATGCAGCATCGTTATGGAGTGCAGTGGAGGTGGCATGGCTTGCAGTACCTGTGGATGTGTTCTGGGGATTGGTAGACTCTCTTCCACGACGGCTCGTCGCCGTTATCCGGGCCACAGGGGTCCAACACGTTATTTGGCATGTGTGCCATGACTTTTGAGTGAATGTATGTATCTGAGTGAATGTATGTATCTGAAATGACTGAAAGAGAGCAGAGAAAAGTTAGAAGAAACTGGAAGGAAGCAAAAGGAAGACAGAGGAAAAGGGAGAAAGATAGCAATGTAGGAAAAGGAATTTGGGTGTACCAGTTCCAGTATTAGTTTTCAAAAGGCACTTACAGCAAACTTTATATTATGCCAAACTTGAAAATAAATTAATAATTTAGTAAACATTTCAGCATGAAACATTATATTCTGAAAATACATTTATTGTGTTCCTAAAAAAATTCAAGCATGCAACAAGTATTTGCTTATCTATTAGAATAATTTAATTTTGAAATAAATAAAGGAAGATCTATGACGATACCCTAGAGACTGGCTTCCATTAATATTGTACTAAAAATTTATCGTAAATATTTACAAAATGTAACATTTGTTGAGTTTTCTAGGTGGAGAAATAGTTGTGCTATTACATAAGAGATAAAAACTGGAAATTCTTTTATAATTCTTTGGTCAACTTTTATTTCACATTCACAAATTAACATTAGGAAAAACTTTCATGTATGTATTGCCTTAACAAATAAATTATTTTAAAAAGTAAATAAATCATCATTCATGTTGTTGAGTTGTTAATAAGGAAAGTACTTGAATTTTTGATATTGGATAAAATATAAAATTTATCCTGGAGAAACAAATGATATTAAATGCTTAAGGTAAAATTATCATTTTTTACTCTACAAATATACAGTACAAGCACCCACTGACTTATTGATATTAAATTCATTGCAATGCCATTAGTATGTTCAAAATATGTTTAACCTTCAACTTGATAAGGTGCTGAGAACATTTTGGTACTTTATCTGAATTTCTTAAACCTAAAAATTTGATATTTGGGGGAAGTAATTGAAGCATTTGAATGATGTGAAGAAATGAAAATTGCAAATTGTACTATACAACTTTCTTAAAACTTGAGAACATGATGAAAATTTTAATCTGACTGATCTTTATAAATAAATAAATATACACCAGTGTAAGTTAAGTAAAAGTGTGTAAAAATTAAACCATTATCAAGATTAAGCTATTTAGGATTTTTTTTTAATATCCGAAAGATCGAGTTTCTATCAGTATTAACAATAAACTTGTTTGTATTAATGTTAGCAATAAATATACTAACGGACAACAAATTAAATAAATGATGTTCTAAGAGGGCAGATCATTTTAATATCATAGTTAAATTACGGGAAATGCATCTTGCTAACAGTGGTTTATCAGCTTTACAAATTAACTTACACGAAAATATTTAGCTTTCTTATCTCTGAAAGAATAATTGAGAGAGATTGTTTTACCACTTAAAGCTTTCTGAAGCATCCTGGCTGCATAAATTGAAATGCAGTTATCAGTATAAGAGTTAAATTTCTTCATTTATAGTCTTTAGCATGATAATTTAAATTTGGAGTGACATGAAGAATTTTTAAAAGCTTGAATTGATTGCTGATGTAGTTGTGCTTTTGTATAAGAGATCAAAACTGGAAAGGTTATTTTTAATTCTTTGGTTAAAATTGTATCTCCAAACTGACTATGGCATTCACAAAATAACATTAACCAAAGCATAACACATGTTATGTCTTGACAAATGAATTGGATTGAAGAGTAAACAAGTCGTCTTTCACGTTGTCGTGTCAATAACGAAAAAATTATTTTGAATTCCAGATATTTGGTTATCTTTAAAATTTAACTGTGGAGATATAAATGATATTAAATGCATTGCAATGCCATTAATATGCTCAAAAATTGAGTCTGTAACTGTTAAACTTAAAACCTGATAAGGTGCCGAGATCATTACAGCATCTGAATTTATATCTAATATTTGACATCCTGAAAAAGTTATTGGAATGGTAACATTTGCATAATCTGATGAAATGGAGGTATATATTGCAAATTGATGTAAGGAATTTGACATTTGATTAAATGAGCTTATAACAGCACTGTTTTCAAAGATTAATTCTGGTACTGAAGAATCAATTGCTGTCACAGTGATGTTTACATTAGTTCCTCCATTACTAGAAAATGCAGAATTAGAAATGTATAACTTTTGAAAAATATGAAGATTTGCTCCTTCTTTTGGGTGATCTTCAACTAAAGATTTCAATATGGATATTGAACCTGATTGAATTAACCCACCGCTTTGCCCATTTTGTTTTATCTCCGAGTGAGAAATATTTACATTACCATTTGGATAAGTTGATAGCGAAACACCATCTCCCCCATTGCCATGAATGTCACTATGTGAAATGAGAATAGTGCTGTTGGATTCTTCCATTGAAACAATAAGTGCCGTTAAAAAGTTTTCTGTTATGTTGCAGCTTTGCAATAAAACATTTCTTGTTCCTTGTATATCAATTCCAATGTCTCCTCCGCCTCGTATTATGCAAGTATTCAGGCTAATGTCTGCCATTGACATTGAATTTAGAATCATTCCAGGTCCTTTGGTATGAAGAACATTAATGTTTTCTAATTCAATCCCCCTGTCATCATTTATTTGTAGACCAACATCTGCTTCAGAAATCTTGAGATATTCCAAAAACGTATGTGCTGGCTCTATAGTGAAAAGAAGTTATAAATAGGTTAATCTGAGATAGATAAAATACATACGGTTAATATTAATAAATGAGGTTGTAAACTATTTAAATTATTTTGAAACATTTCTGATTATCTTCTAAGTTATCTAAAGCGGTACTGATCTACAGGGTTTATGGCGATCAAGGATCAAAGTTTTATGTAATAGGAATTTAAAATAATAATAAAAGATAATGCATTTATGTTGGACATTTAATACGCATTAAGTTTCTCTACACCTGGAAAAGCTTCAAAATTAATAATTATCTGGAATTAATGCTAGTCAGATTCGTTTCTAAGAAATTGTACTTTATTTCAGTAAAACATTGTGGTATTGAATCAATATTTTCAGTAAAACAAAGATTCATGGAATGAATCTACCTATAGCCCATCACAGTCACCTGAGTTTGAATTTATTGAATTATTTTCCGATAGAGTTATAGATTTTGTATTACTGACCAAAAAATTTAGACTTAATAGTAATTAAATCTTACTTAGTAGATGTTTTGACCATTAGGAATTAACAAAAATTGAAAAATTTGAGACTGCATAACAGATATGCAGAGAAGGATATTTGGGAGGATTAGAGCTATATCCAAGGGATGTATTGAGGAGTAGAGGGTGGGAGATAGCGAAGGGGTGAGTTAAAGACTAAAAAATGAAATTGAAAAAATGGAATTGAAAAAATGATAATGAAGTTGGAAAATCAAAAGCCAGATGACCAAGCAGATAGTGAACAAATACATTATTTATTAAACAAATTCTTATGTACGTTCTGGCCGGCTTGGTGGCTGATAGCACTATGGCACAAATCTTGTCATTCTCAAGGCCAGCAGGTCCTGGGCACGAATCCTGGGCACATCTATTTCTCAAACAACTTTCCTTGCTTCTCTAAACATTTTTTCAAGTGTTCTGTAAAAACATCCTCAAAATGTCCCTGTAGTAGGACATTCTTCAAGAAAATGCAGTCGCCCAGAATACAGTTGCATCACTTTCGTTGCCAACTGTGTCATTTTGAATTTCTTGGGTCGTGGTGAGTCAGTGTGTCGCTACTCCATGCTCGCACGCTACCTTTCAGGAGTATGGTGATGAGTCCATGTCTCGTCGGTAGTCACAACATGCCTTAGGAAGCTGTCACCTTTCCTGTCATATTGCTGCAGTAGCATGAAACAGATTTCCACCCGGGTGGTTTTGTGATCCTCGGAGAGTTGCTTAGGGACCCATCTGGCACATATCTTGTTGAATCTCATCTTATTGTGGATGGTCTCCATACTGCCAGTGCTAATGTTCAGTAGTGAAGCCAATACTCGAACAAGAATCTCCCTGTTGTCCCTTATCAGCTCCTTTGTTCGTGTGATGATGTGATCATTAATAGCAGTTGCTGGCCTTGCCTTATGAGGTTCATTGACGGTGGATTCTCGCCCTCCTTCAAACTTTAGGCACCTAGCAAAGACGGATGATCGAAACAAACATGACTCGGTGAACTATCTTTGAAGTCTCTGATGAATTTCAAATGCTTGGAGAAACTTGATGATTATTCATTGTTCCACTTTTGTCGACACATAGCTATCCACCATTTTGTTTAAACAAACAATCGGTTGTCATGGTATCCGGACAGGGCCGGATTTTCCTATAGGCTAACTAGGCTTCAGCCTAGGGCCTCAAGATCAAGAGGGGCCTACATTCAAATTGTTAGCATTAAAAATGGGAGGTGAAAGGGCCTCATAAGTGGAATAGCCTAGGGCCTTCTTTTCATCTAAATCTGGCCCTGCATCTGGATGAGTGGTGCTGCATTTGCATGACAGGTGGTAACAACAATGAAAGTTTACATGTTTTACAACAATAAAATTTACAAAAAATAAAGCCCAGGTCAAGTTTGAATACCCCTTGAATTAATTACCTACTGTTTTAACTTTTACGAATATACTTTATTCTGGAAACATAAATATATTAAAACCAGCACTGACAGTTGGAGGCTAGGGACTAACGTGATTGGTTGAATTTGAACTATGACGTTTCTTGCTCAAATAAGGTCATCCACCTTCTTATAATAGATGAAGTGTAAGCCACAGTATGCTAATTCCCTGTTAAGTTCAATTTCAAATAGTCATTGGTTATTTTATCCTTGACACTGAAAGGTGAAAAGAGGAATAGAGCTTTTTCACTAAGCATCATCGTGTCGTCATTGTGATGTCATCGACACGACGCCGCCATATTGGATAACAAGCAAACAGGTACTCACTTTCTTCGCTATCAGTTCGCTAATCGCACACGCTCTGGAATTCATTACATAATGTCTTTTTGCTGCATCTTAGGATGTTCTAATTTCTAGAGATAGATTAAAATATTTTTACAGAATACCTGTAGTTCAGAGACACTAAGATAAGCTAATCTTCGAAATAACACAGAGGAGAAGAAGAGCTTGGCTCGCCGCGATTAAAGAGTTGTACTCCACGAAAAAAAGAGTTGTACTCCACAACTGCGACAGTATAAAATACTGGCGTGTCTACTCCAATCATTTCTTAGAATGAAATTCAATCTGGATACTACATACAGAAAACGCTTGTTTAATTAAATAAAGGCTGTTCGTCGTAATTTTCCCAAAGGAGTCTGGTGTATCAGAAATTGATAAAGTTCAGATTAGCGGCCCCCAATTTTCTCGGCTGACATCGATCAGCCTCATCGCGTTTATGCTCTGAATTTATTATCATAACATATCTAATTAATATGTAAATGATTTATCATATTATGGAAATTATATTTTAAGAAATTTATGTAGGAAAAAAATCACGAAAATTCCATGAAGGTGTACGATAAATGATGGGCGGCTATGCCAGTGGTCGCCCGTTAGCCGAAGTTCATCGCCACGGAACTTTCGTGATTTTTTTCCTGCATATATTTCTTTAAATTTAATTTCTATAACGCTATAAATCATTTACATATTAATTAGATATTCTACGATAATAAATTCAGAGCATAAACGCAACGGGGCTGATCGATGTTAGCCGAGAAAATTAGGGGATGCTGCGCTGAACTTTTATCCTGAAATTTTACTTTGGTGTCTCATTTATTACATACATTGCTATAAACGAGTGTATTAACGTTAATTTGTTTGTAGCCGACTTCGAGGACCTAGCCACACAAAAAATTCTTGTATGCATCGAGTGATTTGTTTGCGTGTGATCCGGCTGTGCTTGTGGACGACGTAGCTTGAAATTAAGATGAGATCCAACGAGGCAAACTTCTTTTCTCTAAAGTAAACTCCTGATTTAATAGGGTATAAGGATCAATACTATCAATATCAGCAATTTTTTTGTTCATATCTCAGTTGTGCATGGATTGGGAGATTCGTGTAATATGTTATCTTGCCATAGCGACTAGCGTGTGCGAAGCCTGCTTGTTATCCAAGATGGCTGACCTAGTTCTGCGTCCCGAGTTGCTAAGCAACCTAAACCCAGAATGCCTTACACGGTCACATGCTGTAAAAGCTCTATAGAAAAGAGATTGTGCATCCATTGTTGAAGGAATGTCGCTCAGCCATGATGCAGTGCTGCTGACATTAATACAACTGTTACGAAAACACCCCTGAAAAGAGTTTACTGGAATTGCTTTTAAAGCAAACTGTGGTGCACTGGAGATGATTGCAACTGCTGTCCATGAGTTAAATTTTGATTCATGCCTAAACAGGAAATAATTGCACAGAATTTCCTGTAATTCCTGCATGCAAAACAGATGCCACTGGGGAGGCTAAAGACATGCTGGAAGTTTTTTATGTGGTTTGAGCTATATGCACTTGGAATTCATTTCCAAGGATGCTACTGCAAATAAGGAATATTATTAGCAAATTCTTCATTATCTACATGACTCAGTTTGTTGCAAGTGATCTAATTTGTGGTAGAACTATAATTACCTTTTCCTGTACAATATTAGTTCTGCAAAAAAATGAGCTGGCAAAACACACATGACAGTTTTGCCAATTACCTACTGCCATGCAATTATTGTACATGTATTTTGTTTTATGGGACCATGAAACAATAACTTCATATTGGTTCCAGTCTTCCCTGAGGTCAACATGAGCACTTCCTCTAAAAATGAATGCGCATTCGTCATCAATTACTACATCTATATATTCTCGCATTGAACGATCGCAGTCAACAAACTCTATTCGTAATTTTGTGTTTGCCCTAAGTTTTGATTTTCACAATTGCTGCCAGTGAATGCGAAAGATTCCTGCATCATTTTCTTTGTCATGTGGACGTAAAAATTAAAGTTGAAAAATGAAATAAAGTTTAAACAGGCAATGCTTGTTTTTTTTTTTTAAGACAGGTTTTGCTTAAATTTACGAATACCTATTAACTAAAACCAAAATTACTTTGAGTTTTCCAGGATTTATTAAAAAATTTGTTTGAGTTAATGAGTGAATTTTCTATTGAATTAAATGCTCTGGGGAATGGGAATTAGAATGTCATTTGAGTTAACCGGGAATTTGAGTTATCAGAGTTTGAGTTATTCGGGTTCGACTGTAACATAATCACACATTTGATAAATCAACCTGAACACCATAATAGATACATCAAGCATATTTGTATGAAAACTTACCAATATAATCAGTGGCACGTTTCTTCCTGCTCCCTATGAGTAAAAGAAAACAAATAAGAAATACTGAATTTTTTATTTTTTATTTTTATAACATTTTTAACTATATTCGCTAACACACATATGCTTATTACCTGAATTTGAGTTTTTACATGTAACTGTGGCTGCTCTGTTGTTGTTACATACTGTATTTAATCCACTATTGCTTTTACAATCCCACAAGCTCATTTCTAATCCCATACATTTAACATTAGCCATGCCATAATGATTTTGCATTGAATTCACTGATGATACGTCATCTACTCTATTATCAGAATTAGATAAAGAATTATTATTTAAGTTATTTCATTACAATAAAAAAATTCTTAGTTTCTTTTTTATAATGGATAAACAAAGAGACTTAGTTTCAGATTCACTGATAGCAAACAACAAATTTCAGAAAATTAAAATCAGTGTCACCTTTGAATTAAATAATAAATGTAAAACTGCATAAGAAATTAAATTTCCTGCATTTAGATTAAATAGATCTGCTTTGACCATTTTAGTAAAATTGTGCCAAAATTGGCAACAAATATCATATGAAGAAAATAGGGGGCATGTTCTGAGGCCCTTATGAAGATAATCTTCCATATCTGCCTGGACAAGCATAAAAGTGGGACAATGAAATTCTAATGCCTTCCATCCAGGTCTAAATGCCACCACTCACTGAGAACCAAATATAAGAAATTATCCAAGGAGTGTTCAAATAGTAATGCACCACAATTCATTTCTCTGAAAATATGGAACATATAACTTCGCAACTCGGCATCGCATTACAACTGTCAGTTCTACTTGACTGTTTTTTCAAAGAAGTCTCCTCCTGTTTTCTTTAGCTTTATGCCTGCGTTTTGGAAGAGTGTGCATCCCCCCTTGGTACCATTCTTGGTCTGCTCACTCAACTATTTTTTCACAGTGCACACATCATCATCATCGGACTTGAATTGGATCCCATGGAGTGCATTTGTTGAAGGGCCAAACTTGTAGAAGTCTGACGGTGGATGGGGCAACACTGTGAAGCCAAGTTTTGCGATCACTGCACGAGTTCGGAGACTTGTGTAAGGTCTCGAATTGTTGTGCTGGACAGTATGTTGTCCAGGTTCTTGTTAGGCAGAACATATTTATTAGAAACGCTTTTTCAGACGTTGCTGTAAGCATCTGAGTTAATGGTGGATCTTTAGCCATCACATCCAACAAAATGACATCTTGCTTGTCCCCGTAGCAATGGTTCAGATGAAAAGGTTTTCCTTGCTTCATTTTGGTCACCCGTGAGCTCTTTGTGTATCTATTTTGCACACACTTTGGAATACCCAAGTTTATTGATGATGTGATGAATACTCCCTACACTGATGGACAAATTTTCACTCAACTGTTGGATTGTAAATGCATCGATTCTCCCGAATCAGTTCATCAACCCACTACTTCGTCACTGGAATCACAGCTGTGAAGGGGTGACCATTACCAAGTCTGCAATATCGGCCATTCCACCTATAGATTTCACTCGTTTGGCTATCGACTAACAGTGTGTCGGTCAACAGCGGCAGTCCCATGTACATTGCACAAGATGCTTATAGATATTCCCGACACTTTCTCCCTCGGAAACAAGAAATTTGATCACAGTTCACTGCCTGTAAGGGACTGTCCATAAATACGTACTCAATAAGGGGGGAGGGAAGGCATGCTGGCTAGCATGACAATGTGTCAGGGTAGAGAGGGAGGGATAAGTCTAAAGATGACATCACATAATGCATAGATTTTAATGTTATTTTTTTTTTTAATAATTAATGTTTTCATTGTGAAATAATGTAATGTGCAAAATTAACCCTAATAATTTTGATACTAGTTTAGGAAGATTTTAGAGTAGTTTAACTCGATATATTGTTTAAGTATTAACTTTGAATAGCAACTAAAATACAAGGTGAGATAGGAAAATTTGGTAAATGGCTCAGAAAAACAAATGGCGACAGGTATTTCAGAGATGATACTTTGCTGTCCTTTAAGATAAGCCCCCATGGCCACTAAATTCTTGACATTGTTCGCACAATAGTTGCATGGGAAAACATCCTCTTTCGGTACTGCTTGAAGTTCCCTTTTCACAGCCGTTTGAATATCCAGAGCGTCAAGAAATCTGACCTTTCATTGTTGATTTCAAACAATGGTCCTCGGTCGTGTATGGAAGTGCATTAGAGGAGTCCGGCCGGAGTTAGTTGAACTAGGATCCTGGTGTCTTCTGCATGATAAAGCCAAGGCCACACATCGTTATAAAGGAGAAACAATTCCTGATGCGAAAACAGATTTCAGAAACTGTACTGAATATAAGCAAAAGTTTGTGTGCTTCTGTGTAGAAAAGAGATGTAGTCGCTTAGACTGTATCTGTAAAGTAACCACGTTGCATCCACCTGCAATCAAATCACGTGATATTTTTCATGACTGATTATGCCTAAGCTTTACCACCATACCTGTCATCATCTGTTTGCTCATTTACATCAGGCTTCTTCCTATTTCCTTGTTTGAAATCGGCAATGAAAGGACACAGATTTCTCAACATTCCGGATGTTCAAACGACTGTGACGAAGGAGGATTTTTCACTCCATGCAACAGTTGTACGAACGATGTCAAAAGTGTATTATGGCCATGGGGGCTTACTTTGAAGGACAGTAAAGTATTATCTCTGAAATACCTGTCCCTGTTCGTTTTTCCAAGTCATTCACCAAACTTTTCGGTCTCGCCTTATATTCAAGAATTACTCAATTTGTTCGAGGGGATTTATTACACGGCATACCTCGGATGTTTAAATTATTAAAGATTAAGAAATGAAAGTTCTTAAGAGGATTTTTTCACACCAAACCTCAGATGTTTGTTAAATTATTGATGAAAAGAGAAAAGAAAATTCCACAGCCTTGTCTGTAACCAGGAAATTTTAGCTAATCAGGCCGACACCTTAACCGTTTGAGCTACTTGAATGTGGCAGCAGTGAAATTAAAAGAGGATGAATGCAGCAACATTGAAATATTAGCAGACGATTGCTACAGAAAATACGAGATATAGTCAATAAATAAAGTTTGGTGTCACCAGCTGCTCCGCTCTTTGACGAGTTATTCAGTTAACAGATTATCAAGACCCATTGAAGCACCTATGTACCTGGAAGTGGGGTGATAGTGTGAACATTTCAGGAGTTATATGAAAACTCTGTAAAATACTCTCAACTTTGTAATTTTTTATGAAAAGACATTTTGTTATTTTCAAATTATTATTGTTTAATTTAGTGATTATCATATATCTCAGGAAATTTCGTAACTAGATATGAAGAGTTCTTATTTGTTTATATGAGAAGTCATTTAAATGAAAATGGAGGAAAAGATATTAAAAAATACTTTACTCATTAAAACCTAATTCCTTGCAAACAACATGTCCTTCAGTCATTCCAAAGTATTCACTACAAACATCTACCCATGTGCCAGATATAAGCACTTCTACTCTTCCAGTATAAGAAGAATCTGAGCCACTCAATCGAACTTTCATAAACTCTGCAAATAGAAATCATTAAATAATTTTTATTTAATTATTGCTAATAATATTTAAAACATTTTTAAGGTCATATACAAGGGAAAGTCAGAAAGTTAGTTGCACAATTATGTAACAAGAAAAAAAGTAGAACATACTGTACTACTGTTTGTTTACTTCTCCATATAGTCACCAAATTATTTAATAGTTAAGAATTTCTCACTTTTTTTTCTTCAATAAACATTAAAAATTTAGGATGATGCAGTGTGAATAAAAGTTAAATAGAGCCAGAAATTGTGAGGCAAGGGTAACTAAGTGAATAAGAATTGAAAAATGGTGATAGGAGGATTTTTTCATGCCATTACTTTCGATATTAATTAATGAATAGAGAAAAATAATAAAGAAAATTCCACAGCCTGGACTCGAACCAGGGACCTCCCGGTAGCTTAGTGGTTAGAGCGTCGGGGCGTATACCCGCAGGTCCCTGGTTCAAGTTGAGGCCGTCAAATTTTCTTTACTATTTTTCTCTATTCATTAAAGTGAATAAGACTAGAAATCAAATTTTCAATTGAGCAGGTATTTTTGTTTTATTACTGGATAACAAACTTTATAATGAGAAATAAGCAATTAGGGTTCATTCATAATAGTGGAGAAATGGAGGTTTAATCTAAACATCAACAAATGAAGGTAATATTTCACACTAAAAAAGCAGAAAGCCTCCAGAGCTTAGGGCTAACGGATATAAGTTAAATTTGACCAGGACACTTTTGCCAGTACAAGATACACATCACTGATGACGTTGTAAAGAGCAGAATAAAAGAGATTCAATGGAATACTTTATTTTCATACTGTATATGTATATATACTATTTACATACTAGGACGGAACAGGGACAAAGTCTAAAAGCCTGGTAATATGTCCCGGGTAACCGGGACGGTCTGGTAGCTCTATCAGAGCCGTACTGTCTGTGTGATAAAAAAACTAGTGTGTGTAAAGAATTATAAATATTTTGCCTTATAATTGAATCTAAAGCTAAACTGAAAGATAAGTTTAGCTTCTGGTGACTAAATATTATCATAAGCATTTGTAATAAATTATCAATAGCAAAAAGTCACTTTCACTTTGAAATAAATTTCCCCAGTTTTTGGAAACACATGTTGGCTCACTTTCATTTGATCATCCTCATAAATTCATGCTCAAAAGTTAAGGGGTTTACAAGATTGGACTGTTTTGGTCTCTGAAATGCATTCAAACTTTGCAGAGATATACAGTAGGATTTGTTAACATAACATACACAGAAAACAAAATGGTGTTCAGCACATTGCCTCTACAAAGGGAGTAGCAACACATCTTATTTTGTTGGCCAGGCCACCCCTTGCAGAGGCAATGTTGATGTTCCATTATTTTATATAAATGTGTCATTTCACATCTGTTTGGTTACTGAAGGAATTTCAATGGATAAATTGTGGTTTCTTGTATTCATTTGGATAATGTGACAAGAGAAAGAATTCTTAGATATCTTGAGGCAGGCCAGTCCCAAGTAAAAGTACCATAATCTTTGCAAATTTCACTGCTTAAAATTAAAATTTGACAGGCATGATGAAGTTATGGATTATGACAGCTTGGCCACAAATACTAGTGGTTTACTTTAGAATGGCTTCGACAGAACTGCTAAAGAATATACCATTTTATGTAATTTGGCATAAATGGTTCCAGCATTACAGACCTTGAGCCATTTTATACCGGGTGATTCAAAAGTCATTGGTCAGTAATGCATGGAAAAATGTACAGAGGGTGGTAGTAGCAACGTGGTGCTGACAACGGAATCATCTCACATGGCATCTGGCGTACACGTTCGCTGGACCTTGCACCTCTCGATTTCTTCCTTTGGGGTACATTGAAAGGTAAAGTGTATGCAAACAATCCACACATTTTGCCTGAGCTGAAAGAGGAAATCACCACTGAAGTTAAGCAAATTTCACCAGCCATATTGAGCAGAGTGTTTCACAACATGCAACTGCATGCTAACTGATATTGTGAGACCGATGGCAGGCATTTTCAACATCTATTGTGAGTGGAGGCCACCTCCGACCAACCACTGCACAGTCACTTTTGAATCAGCCTGTACATAGCATCTATATCTATTTGTATCCTTAATTTACAAGATAATGGATTGGAAGTGGAGTCTCTCTCTTTCCTAATAGAGTGGCCTTCTGCTATGCTATTCTTTCACTATTGAATTTTTCCTTTGGAGTCGTAATAAGCGTATCATCTATGATGAATGAAAATGAACACTGAAGAGAAACTTCTAGCAAGAGGACAGCTAGCATGTGATATCATCTGATGAATCATTACACTTCAGCTGGTGATCCTCATTTTGAATAGCTATTGTAACATTAATTATGAATTACTCAAGATATATAGTAAAACTTTGTTTCAACTTACCCCTAGGGAACTGGAATTTTGAACATTAATCTGAAGTGAATGTTAATCTGAAACTGGGGGGAGGGAGCTCAAAGAGTACATTCCTACTTGTTTTTCAATGCATATACACAGTGGAGTGCTGGCAAATTTTTAACCGGCTCCACAACTACTCAGTTGAACCTAACACATGAATTAATGTATAAAAAATAAAATTATTTGTAATTTTTCATGTCTTTGGAATTCAACAAACGGCTCACAAAATATTACGAAATTAAATAAGCGGCACGAAAAATCTCGAGCGAGCCGGTGCGAGCCGGCTTCTAGCACACCACTGCATATACAAAATGTAAACAGAAAAACATTAGAATATATTTAATGTAGCAGATTTAGAATAATATTTAATTACATTAATATAAACAAAAGATCTATAGAAAAATAAAACATTCATTTATACAATATGAATACGACCACACGAATACAGTTCGCAGTCACTGTTGATTGGACACAATTCCAGGCATGTGAAGGGGTTTCAATTGCATCCTTAATGTTTTTTGTTTCTGTAATCCACCCATTCATTAAGCTAAATTTTCTGCAATAAACATTTCTGGAAATAGTATTTTAAGTTTTTATGATGCCAATATCTGAATTGAATTTCAGTACAATTCGGTGGAAGGAACTCTAATCGGATGTTGCTTAAATGTACATTAACAGAATGAACTGAACAATTGTCTATCAATAAAATTATTTTTCTCTTTTCTCTGCCCAAATCTGAATTGAATCTTGGTAGCCATTCCTAGAAAATTTCTCTAATCATCCATGCCTTGGCATTGAACTTGCACGCAAGCACACATACACGCATTTGCAACAACAAGCCTTACAAATGTTGTTGACCTTGATTGTTGTAATGAGGGGATAGCTTACCTAGAGAACATTAAATTAGAATGTTATTCTGAAATGTACATTAAGCTGAAATTTATTTAACATTAAAAGAATGGGATTTCAGTTGGGGATTTTAAATTTGAACGTTATTTTGAAATGTACGTTAAAGTGAGGTACGTTGTAATGGGATTTTACTGTAGTTCAGTAATAACAAAAAGTTTTGATTTAGTCAATAACAAATTTGTTTAATAAATCTTTATGCAAATAAATTTAATTGCTCTATGCAAAATAACTTTAAATGTAAGTGCGCATGTTCCTTTCAGCTTAAATAATATGAAGATAAATTAAGGGGCATAAAGCTGTTATTAGATGTCACTGATTTGTGATTTATTCCTGTTTAGAGTTAACTTTTGTTCTTAATAGCAATGTAATGAAGCTATATTTTAAAAAATATAAAAAGCTTTTTGCATCACAAGGATATCATCTACTGTCTCTAAAACTCTGCACTGCTTATTATGGGACATGCTGTACATCATTAGTGGTTCTCAACCTTTTCTTAAATACGTGCCAACAAAAACAAAATTCAAAAATTTTAATACCCTCCTTGTTTGAGATCCCCAAATAATATTGCACAAATTATCCATGTATCAATTGTCATCTTTCACATTTACAGCTAGTATGTTTATCTTTGGTTGAGATCCCCTGCAATACATCCGTCCTACATTTAAGGTTAAAACCTTATTTAATAAAATGCTTTACTGTGAAGAACTACTGTTATACCTTTTCTCGGAAGACCAATTGTTACACCTTTCCAAGATGTGCTGGAATTCAAAGGGGAAAAATTTATCCATGCTGTATTGTTTCCATTTAGATGCATATCTCCTGCAATAAAAAAAAAGCAGAAATCGAGTGAGTTAGAGAGTTAAATAAATGGGGAGCACTTCCTACTGTGAAGCATAGAAGTATTCTTTTGCAAGAATAGTGTTGGAAGCTTTCATCTGTATATTGATTTTAATTGGTGCTGCATTGAAAAAAAACAAAAACGATTTGGGCATGAGCACATGAGTTATATTATTTCATTGAAAATACCTGAGCTTTAGCGCTCGATGTATCAGATAAAACTTAATACAACTGTGATATTTTGTGACATGTTTCTCTGTGAATACAGAGGGTTGTCAGGGATCTATGGTAGCAAGTTACAAAGGGCCAGAAAAAGTAGAAAACCTCTTGTCACCATTGAGTTGTTCATTCTGGTAACCATGCATCACTGCCATTGCCCTGCATCACAGTTTCCACTGCAGGACGCTGGAACGCAGAACACCAAGATTAATTTGTAACCATTCCATGCTTTCCAAAGGCCCTCCATTGTTCACAGTCGTCTCTTTCCAAGGCCCGTTTAAGTAGACCAAAGCCACAAAAATCTATAGGTGATGCGCCCAGCGGCTTGACAGGTATGTCACTGAATGGAATGGAGACGATTCTGGTATCTTCTTGCATGTGTTCCAGAACAGGTGAATTGACACAGCGGTATGACTCGATACCTTACCTTGGTGCAGCCATACTTTGTTTACCTCTGTACTGTACAAACTAGGGATGTCACAGGTTATCAATCCATGTGATGATCACCATGGATATATATCATCCTACTGGTGTTTGTATATGTGGTTGTTATGGCAATTGAGAAGTCTCTTTGTGCCTTATAGTGGCTGAATACATTATAAGTATACTAGTGTAGCTTTCATATTTATCCACTTTTGATTTCAAAAAAAGAAGTTAGAATTTACTTTTACATTTAGACTCATGACCATAAACATTGAATTCTTATTGATAAAAACCAGTAACATTTTTAAAAAATTATTTATATATTTTTAAATTTCAAAGAATTTAAATTTACACAAGACCAAGCGAGTTCAAAAACGTATGTAGATTAAAAATATTATTTTATAATGTAATATTTAAGATGATAATTAAATACAGGATTATTAATAGGTCCATGAAACATTTCCAGAATTCATAAGTAAACTAAGCAACTGATCATAGTAAATCTTACAGCAATAGAGAGGTAAACTCTCCAAGTCTGTTTTATTTTTAAATCCTGTGCGCTTAGTTGCCATTGTTTACTGTTAGAAGGTAGTAGTAGCAAATATGGCTTTCAGGATTGCGTGACATGCGTAAATTATAAGAACTTGTAACTTGTTCGTTTCACACCCCCCATGTGGTCAGGAGATCTCACATAACCACATGGAAATTCAGCGATATTATGAGTGCTTCCTGCCACAGACAACAATTGGTGACGCGGTCAGAACAGGCCCTAGCCAATTCATAGGTGGGGTATTCTTGGAGCGAGGAAGCAGACCAGATCGATAGCTCTCTCGGACTTCGGACCATGCTTCCCGGACTCAACTTACCAGTGAATACCCTGTTTCTATGTATACCCCTGTGACGAAATGTGTGACTCCAAAGTGTGGGAGTCACACTTGTCAAGAAAGGAACTACAAACAAGTTCTGCCTGGAGTAAAAAAATAATATTAAGATCTTTATTAATAAGAAAAAGTAAAAGTTACAAAAATGACAGGAGCAGAATAAATATATATAAACAACAAAAAAACCCACAGAAAGTGTTGTGTGTTCCTTTTGAAGGGAGGAACACAGTAACCCTAAAGAACAAAGTTCAAAGCTAGAAATCACAAATAGGAATAGCTCCTTACCATATTGGAATAAATACAATTCACAATACTAACTAAATTCAATACAATTCCGTATATCACAAATAAAAAAAAATCAAATTACTTACACTTAAAACCAGATCATGGCATTCCACATAAAGACAAAATCTGATGAGGCTCACACAACGCAAAACAAAGTCCTGCTCATGAATGAGGACACAAGGGAAATGACAAAGAGTCCCACCATAAACACACAAAATAAAAGTGGTACGTTTCTGGAACAACAAGGGGAATCGCACTGGATACAAAAGATCCTGACTCCAAGTTCAGTGTCAAATCGAAACGAGGGGAAAAATAGACCACCGACAGGTCAGAACAAAAACCTACACAAAGTATGTAGACACAATTCCCACGATTTGACAAAAACAACTGAACTACCAGAAACGTCATCAACCAACAGGTTGGTAAAATCTCAAACAAACACACATGAGATCCAAAAGGGGTAACCGGGGCCCATCACAAAAGTTACCACCCAAAGACAGGAGCCACCCATCATCGGAAATGCCATGACGCACTACAAAACAAAAACAAGAAAAGCATTCAAATAAATAAAATAACAATAATCACTTCATATAAGATAAACGTAAGATAATTCATGACAAGAAAAACAAATGCTATGAAAATTCTAATTATCAAACAAATGAGGCACACAAACCACTAAGCCCAATTAAAGCCTTCCAAACTGAAGGTCTACTAACATTCCCCGAAAATCTAAAGTTAAACCAAGTTACCTCCCAACAAAGAATGTTCATAGCACACTATAAATAAAAAAGAATAAAGTAATAAAATAAACGCTATGATAATTCACAAGTAAACAGAACAATTGAGGCACACAACACATCATTCGCAAAAGCCTTCATAATAGAAGGTTTAGTGAAAGTAACAACCAACCACAGAATTAGGGTTAAAACAAAGTTGCCTCCCACCACGGAATTATCATAGCTGCAAATAAATAAATAAATTCAATTCTATTAACTAAGATTACAAAAAGAGGAATACAACAATTTACAAAAGAAACAACTATAAACAAAAGTGTTCATAACCTGATTGTAGAAATAAATTTGATGGGTCAGCAGTCCACTACTGAAGAGGAACAATGCCGCACTCAAGTCCAAAGCCAAAGCGTGCAAAAACCACAAAACACGAAGACAAAAATATATCTTGAAGGCGAAGTCCATTCCACAGGGATACGACAATAGCTAACAGGCACGGAAGGGAACATGCCTGCCGCAAACAAACGAACACAGACGGCGAATGCAGGAGAGAGCTTCGTAGGCTAGCACCAGACCAAACCTAGGCCTACATAAAGAACGACGGAGCAGTTGATGGCTTCTCCTCGGCCATACTGGCGTTGACATCTCCCGGGGAAAGGCTTCCTCCAACAGCGGGGCTGGTCGTCAGGTACTCCAATACTGTCAGTTGTCCATCAGCATGATATTGTTGCTGTCTGCCCAAAATGAATGAGCCCATGCTTCATCTTTTATTTGATTACTTAGGATTCCAGTGCCGGTTGAATCTCGTGCAGAGCTGAAGGCCACATTTGATTGGCTCTGCACCCGAGATCAACTGCTGATTGGCCAAATTGAAAAGATCGGACGGTGATTGGTTTCCTGAGAGAAAGGCGCGCTCTCAACGGTCGGCGCTGTCCAGATGCCGACTGGCGAATGCAAACGAAACTAAATAGTAGAAATAAGGCAACGATCCGAAGCACAACACTGATGAAGAAAACAATGAAGAATTGCGGAGCACAAAATTTGAGTCAGGTAAATATAAGAACACAAGAGCAAGACAGGAACATTAATAAATGGAAATATTTCACTCTTTTTAAATGATAAAGGGCACACTAGGACCAAGGATTCACCATTGAAGGCCACTTTCTTCGATGTGGTACTTCACATAATGAACCAAAACGGTAGGCCTTACAAATAAGAAAATGATTAATAACTAAATAAGAATAACGGGTTAGAAAACATGTGATGAAACATCACACCCCAATGCCTCCCACAAAATGTATGGACCACACCTGATCTGACCGAGTGCTAGACATTGACTTGTTATTCAATCAGTGATAGTTTATGGGTAGTTTAAGATTACCATGTTCCTCCCATTTCAAAAGGAACATCCGACACTTTCCGTGTCCATGTTGTTTAAATTCATATTCATTTAAGAATTACTATGATGTTAACATAGTCTGCATTCCTTATTAATTTACTGTATATACCCGCGTATAAGACGACCTGTGCATAGGCCGACCCCCTGTTTTTGAGCCCAAAAAGTGGAAAAACGCCTTGACCTGTGCATAAGCCGAGGCAAAAAAAGGAAAAAAAATGCAACGATTGAGGGGAAAAAATTTTTATTACATAAACAATGAATTTATAATAAGAACATCATTATGTGGGGAAACCTTCAAAAGTAGCATCTTCTTCATCAGACTCTCCTAAAAGTTGATAAAAATTTTCGTATTCTTCTTTATACATGTCGTCCACATCATCTTCTGTCTCGAAGAATTTTATATTTTATAACCCTTTTTTCGATCATTGTTTCAATTTTGTTTTGATCATCTTTCAGTATGCCTAACGCATTTTTATTTTAGTTATGTATTTTTGATTTTTGGTTGTGGAAATCGATTCTTGATCTTTTTTTGTGTATGTAATAATATATTTTAATTATAAACATATTAACTTTCTTTATTAAAACATTCTTGGACAATTTTCAAGACGCACTTGGCAAGAACACGACAGTAGGCTATCGATGTTCAAAAGGCATGCGGCAGTTTGGGGCACATTTCCATGGGGCAAATCACTAGACCCCAGAGCATTTGCTTTTAACACTGGAAAAGTGGATGAAAAATTGAGGAAAAAGACGTGAAATACTGCACTGTATATTGTTTATAATTGTACAATGTGCTGTTAAGGTCTATTAAATTTCATATGCTAGTGCTTGGCGATAGTATCGATGGTAGCTCATGTATCGATGTTCCATTTTGAATACTGTTTAGATTAATGTATTTACTGTATGTATTGCAATGAGAGAACACGTAAAAATGCGCTGGTTTCGTTTAAAGCCCCTCCCCCTCCCATACTTTCTCCAATATGGCCACAGCCTTTTAGAGATTCTCATTTAGAGAGAATACTTTTATCTTATTAGAAATTTATTTATGCAGTGAAAGGGTTAATAAATGAAATCTAAACGGATTAATAAATAAAATTATTGCTTAGTTTTTTGTAAACTCCACTTATAAGAGTTTTCATCAACTCTGACCTGCGCATAGGCCGAATGTGGTTTTTAGGGGTCGTTTTTTTGGGGGGAAAAAATTCGGCTTATACGCGAGTATATACGGTAAGTTGTGTGCTTCCTAGTTCTTTATGTGATTTTATCCTATTACATTGTTATTAAAATTGCTCTGCTTTTTAAGTCACTGCCTCAAGACCCTTATTCTTTATATACTTCAATATAATATATTGAAATATCACAATAGGATGCAAAGGAAAAGAAAATTCTACATTAGCAGGATGGTGTGACGTGCTAGTTAAAGGCTTGTCACTTATGTCCGATGAGAGAATATAAGGGGGGGGGGTGAGTGTGTGAAATTTTAGTATCGTTGTTTATGGAAATATGTTGCGGTTAATTTACGTTCTGGTAATGGTTATTTGTCATTGTAGGCGTCTTCGTTTGTTGTAAAGTATACAAGTGCGTCGTGTTTTGTTTTCGTTGTTGAAGAGTTATTTGTTGCTATTGCGTGAGCGATCTTAATTAATCCTCTGTTGGAGCTGCCATTGTTGGAGGTTTTTCTAAGAAGATCACAGCAGCTTCCAGCGGAGGATTGTTGCGATCGCAATTCATAAGATTGATATACGTCATGTTGTTCTGCATATAGTTTGTATATATAAGTTTGGTTTTTTTTTTAAAAAATTCGTCGTTGAGTATAGACGTACCTTTTTTTTATGCTCGAGTGTTCATCGTCTCCGACGTTCGAATAAGCGAACATGTGGGAAGTATTACTCGCTATTTTGTTTTAAGAGATGTTTCTTTTGTTTTATCAAGTTTTATTA
>JAHWFO010010124.1:2123691-2149447 GCA_023313115.1 Rhysida immarginata
ATGAACACTCGAGCATAAAAAAAAGGTACGTCTATACTCAATGACGAATTTAAAAAAAAACAAAAAAAACTTATATATACAAACTATTTGCAGAACAACATGATGTATATCAATCTTATGAATTGCGATCGCAACAATCCTCCGCTGGAAGCTGCTGTGATCTTCTTGGAAAAACCTCCAACAATGGCAGCTCCAACAGAGGATTAATTACGATCGCTCACGCAATAGCAACAAATAACTCTTCAACAACGAAAACAAAACACGACGCACTTGTATACTTTACAACAAACGAAGACGCCTACAATGACAAATAACCATTACCAGAACGTAAATTAACCGCAACATATTTCCATAAACAACGATACTAAAATTTCACACACTATATTCTCTTATATTCTCTCATCAGACATACCTGACGGTTCTTTAACTAGCACGTCACAATGGCAATGCTGGTCTCTTCTATTCCCCGGTAATCTACCGTATCTTTGCAGCTGTATTACTGCTGCTGTAGATCTGGTGACCAAAATATGTTGACATGCCTAATACTACGTTCACAATAGCATGTTGAATCTAGATGGGCAGCTTGAAGACTATCAGCAGAATCGAATTTTGAAGTGCGAACACTAGCAATCGGGATTCAAACTAAATCGACAGTCTCCAAACTCGATTCACTGAGTCCTGTTCGGAGAACTCGATCAATGCTGCCAGTCTAGATTCGTTCCTTCCCACAATCCCTTGCACCATTAAGTTTTCACACAATGACGTCCAAGCAATCGATCGACTCGTGGTCCGACTTAAAAACCAAGCTTTTTATTCGGCCTGTGGCTTGAAAACTTGGATGGATTGAGACGACAAAAAAGAAATTCGTCCGTATATAATCCCTTACCATTGTTGACTATAACGAACAATTGGAGTTGTAAAGCTGGATGGAGATTAATGTACAAGTTCGCTAACTGGATAGCAGCGCTGAAGTGCAAACACTCTGTGGATCTGAAATGAATCCAATTTCTTAAAGAATTTTGTTTGTATCTGGATTGACTCGATCTAGTTCTGTAGTGCAATTGAGGTATAAGGGATGAACTGGATTATCACCTAGATGTCAATCTTATTGCTAAAGGTGAACACGTTGAGCATCTCAGGAATATCTTAAGAAAACTTGGAGAGTTTTCCTCTATATCAGTATAATAAAATTTATTATTCAATGCATATTTATTTGTAATGAATTTTTGAAATGTTTCATGGATTTATGAATAACCCAGTATGAATTAATTTAGTTAATTAATTTGTCATTTCAAAACAAGTTGTAGTAGAGTGGTCTTGGTTCGGACGAAAATCAAATTTTTTCTCACTGTGGATTAAACATGAACCAAATAGTGAATGTGTATATCATATTTTGTACTCTAAATCTTTTGTCATTTACCTGTACATGTGATTTTTCAGTAGTCACACGATAATATATATATTTTTATATTTTAAAAAATCTCTGCAATGCCCAAAGCAACCCCTAACATTATCACATTATAAAAAAATCGCAATCACTTGACTAGCAGCTTTGTTTCATTTAGAAACAGGGCTAGCAGACGTGACATTTCTACTGCGGCTTTCACTTTCTGTATCTTCTGGTGCTCGCTTCATATCTTCACTGGAAGGAAGATCTTGCCCTCTTTTCCATTTGTTAGTTCTAACCAAACGCGTCCGAACCAACCCTCTTCGTTGTGTCCGAATCAAACCCACTACGCCAGAAATCAAATAAAACCTTGTTAAGGCGTAACGACGCACATGGCCGAAATGAAACTACAACACTTTTAAGTATAGTACTGTCCCTCAGGAATAAATGTCTAACTGTTAACATTTCTTGTATAATCTCTCTAAAAATTCACGAACAAACCTACCTCAAAAAATTTTTTCACACTCCCGAAAACAAATTTTATTTCTTATTTACTTACCTTTGTTGTGATCTTTCTGGCAAATAGATTTTCATAATCTGTATAGTGTCGCACACAAGGGATAATTTTTTAGGCAAGGTGCGAATAGTTTCGACTGAGAAAATCCATTTGTCCAAACCAACCCGCGTCCGAACCCACCCCACTCTCCCTTATATAAAAATCTTACTATAAGGTAACAAAAATGTTCTTCCCATTTTTATAAACCCGTGCTAAGTCAGAAATGGCAAGAACTTTTTTGGTTACTTTATAGGTTAAGTGTGATTAAGTAATTTTTACTTACCAATTGCGTAAATGCCAGTATTGTTATGAAATAATAATGTATTTCCTCCTTCAATAGTTAATGAACTTCCTGATGGTACTCTTATTGGATATTTGACTTCATAAGGTTTATCACTGAATGGTAGGGTAACATTTCCTTGAACTGAGCCTCCTATTATATTATCCATTATTTGAAACACATCAGGATATGCTGTTGAAACATTACTGAAATTTCTGGACAAGAGACATGGAAACAATGTTACTTCGGCTCTATGAAAGTCTGTTCTTCCGTCGATTACTTTAGCAAGTATTTCATTGAAATCTGGTGTTCCCCACCAATTATAAGTTGCATTAACTGGGTGTAAATCTCCAACCATCAAATCATGTTCTGCATTAATATTTTCGATAAAATTAAAGTGCATTTTCGCATCATATCCTGAAGTTTGTATTGCAGCAAAACCTTCATTATCAATTAATTCATTAAAAGAGAAGTTCAAAAAAGACGATGGAACACCTTCAATGGCAGGGCCTTCTAGAATAATTGGACCATTGTTTCGCATTATGTTTTGTGCGATTGTCAAATTGTGATGGAAATTTTTTCCATGAACTTGAAGTGGATTAAAGCATGATTCAATTTCATTTTCATTGACCCATATAGTTTCACCGTGATTCACATACAGTGTTAGAGCAGACATAGATTTTTCATTACATGAAAATAAATTTTTTGATATTACCAGATTTAATGGCCAAGGATCCAAGTTATCTGGCATGTCAAATGTTAAGAAGGACTGATTAACAGATTTTACTGGCCTGTTATTTATGAATGTATTGTTTTCTAAGGACCAAAGACTTGCGGTGTTAATGCATGTTGTCTTCACCTTAATTCCAGAAATTACAGAAGAATTTGAATTTTCATGAAAAATATTTTTGGATATATGTAAACTCTGTTAGGGAAAAAAAAATATATTTCTTTACATATACAGTATATAAATTTACAGTATATTTATTATATGTAATGTTTATATTATGAAAGAGGATCAAAAGATGACGTTAAATATTTTTCATTGACCAAATTTAATATATGCTAATGGAAATGCCTTATTACTTCAATTTCTCTTCGCGTTCTCTGCATGTGTATCAGGGTTTCACAAGAGCTTCGGTTCCAAAAAGAAAAGAAAATAACTGTTGGTTGACTGCACAACTATGCATCCACTGTTTTCACCTTGTCATCCATACAAAATTCTCATGCACTTATTGTCATGATAAACAAATTTTACCATGCTGTTGTTGCATTCTTCACCTTCACTGCCCCCCCAAAAAAAATAACTCCACACTGTTCATCTTTGAAGCCATTAGCAAGTGGGGCTGCTATCTTTACAATATTGCCATATCTTTGCCATGTAAGTGGCTTCATGCTCTCACCTGTCGGCCATTCTTCAAAGTATGAGCAGTACCAACTTATTGGGCAATCAGATGATGTATGAACTTTTTAATCACACCTTTAAGGTTCTTTTTTGATCCTCACTCGATTTTATAATTTGGCTAGATTAGATTATTTTCCCCACAAAATAGGTACTATAGTTGCAGGCAAGAAGAGCTAGATTATTATTAGTATAATAAATCACAGTTTTTATTATTTGATAGGCAAGAAGAGCTAGATTATACATAGTTGAGCCACATTATTATGGCTACCAGCTAGTACCAGAATAATTGCCATGTGTAGCATAAACAGCAGCTAGACAGTGTCGGAAGAGCCCACAGATATCTGGAAATATGCAAACTGCAACGTCCCTGACAGCTGCTGAAGGATGGAGAGGAGTCATGGAGTGAGCATGGGAGTTGAAATGATCCCAAAGGTATTCGATTGGATTTATGTTTGAGGAATTAATTATGGCAGTGAATTACTTGGCAATCTTGGTCATGCTTCTCCAACTATTTCCAAACAGTTTTAGTCGTATGAAATGTCTCATTGAATATCTCATCTGCCCCAAGGAAGACAATCAAGATCAGTGATGGATAAATAATCAGATTAAGTGAGAGTGCCTTCCAGGAATATCAGTGGAACCAGACAATGCGAAGATAATATACCTAGACCACAGCCACCCATCAGTTTTTGTTCTTCCAACAGTGGTTGCAGGCTGATTCTTTTTACAGGTCCCACTGAATTCGATCATGTCCATCCACTTGATGGTGTATAAACAATGGCTCATTGGAGAAGGCAATTCTTTGCCTATCATGAGTGGTCAAATTCCTGTATTGCAATGCAAATTGTAGCATTTCTACCAATGCAACTTTGGGTTCAATGACTATTTATCTGCAGAAACCCATACACAACAGAAGCCCTTGTTGACACATCTGGCAGCCCTTTGATTCAACTGTCCATGATAGCAATATTTGACATGGATGCAGAGTGACATGGCATGGTAACCTTGGTAATCATGCAGAGTTTCACCTTTTATACTCACCAGGCAAATTTGCACCATGTTCCTCATTTTTGTTGGCTGTGTGCTGTTGCCAGCAAAGTAAGAGGTAGCCATAGTAATATACCTCAATTGGGTAGTAATAACCAGTATACAGAGTGTAGTGAGGAATAGTGGCACCTATAGCCAGGAACTATATTTTGTAGTTAAAAATCTCAATGTTTGCAGTCATGTAAAATTAGTGCCTTTTGCCAGGACCATGTTGGCATAGTTTCACTATGTCTCTGCCTGTTTACAAGATTTCAAATTAATTATTTAATATAACTCTTGGTTATCAGAGACATGCAATTTTGACATTATTCCTGAAAATCTTTGGCCCCGAGAAGTTTTCATGTGGCCCGTAGACAGATTGGATGTTATACACAGGCCTGCCATAAGTATCCGGACATCCCTATTTTATTGTAGCTTCGCCTCCCACGATACGCTCCTTCACTTTAGATGTAAAAGAAATATAACAGCAGCTAATTTGGCATCGACTCCAACAGCCAGCATGCCGAAAAGCTGTGAATTGCTTGACTACCAGAGAGGATCACAGGATGCAACATTAGTGGAAAGTCAATTTGCAAAATTAGTGTTTTGACCAGGCCTCCTCAATTTACTGTGTATGACGCTTGTAAAAGTACAAACGGAAAGGTACAGTAATGACAACAAAACATTCCAGGTGAACTAGAATCATGTTGAAGAGAGACCAACATCATCTTTCATAGGTGGTGCAAAAGAATTGCAAAATTACACTTCAGGACATCGCTGCTACTTTTGCAGTGGACCCGGATGCCTGCTGATTGACCAAACAGAAGGTGTATCTGTCACACAGTGCAACATGTCTTTTGTGGGTTGGCATCTTCATAAGGGCCAAAAAGAGGAAGCTTTTGCCTCAAAGGTTACACCACTGCTATTTCTTTTCTGCAGTGGTGTAAAAAACATTGCTGTTGGACTAGTGATGATTGGGTAAAGGTTATGGGGAGTGATGAAAGCCACGTCACTTTCCAGCAATCTGATAGTCATTTGTGGGTCTGGAGTAGACCAAAAGAGAAATAAGATCATAAGTGCCTCGTGCCCACACTAAAGGACTCTGATGGTGGGGTCAAGGAGGCCATGTTTATGGTGCAGGCATGGGATCCATACCTGAAGTTGACTTACGACTTAATGCTCCAAGGTAACAAGAAATGTTGGGAAAAACAGCTTCCTGAGACAATGGTGGAATTTTTGGCAGTACACTCATGCTCATTAAGCTGCTGCCGTGGCCTGCCTAGAATCTAGATTTAAACCCTATTGAACTTATATTGTATGTGCCAGAATGTTGCATACAGACGAACAAGCTACCGGCCACTGATCATCATCAGTTTCTGGATTGTTTAGAAACCGAGTAGCGATGAGTCCTGCCATAGGAGTGTAAAAAGCATGTTGACAGGCTTACTTGTCATGTTGCAGCGGTCACTGCAGCCAATAATGGCCCAATATGTTACTGACTGCAACATTTTCATAAAGGGTACATGAAGAGGTGTTTCTGGGTACTTTTGGGAGGGGGATGTGTAGGTAGATCCATATGATATACAAGGGGGGACCCAAAAATAACTGGACTTTTGCTCTGAAAAGTTAATTTATTAAGTTTTTTTACAAAATTCTTTCAGTCTGCTGTAAAGTACTCTCCATTAGACTCGATGCACTTGTCCAGTCTTCTTTCCCACTGTTTGAAGCACCTCTGGAACTCTTCAACTTTGATATCGTCCAGTGCCCGCTGCGAAGCTGTTTTTACAGCCTCCACATAATCAAAATGCTTCCCTTTTAGATTTTTTTCATTCTCGGAAATAGAAAAAAGGCACATGGGGCTAGGACTGGCGAATACGGAGGGTGGGGAACGATAGTCCATCCCTGAGAGCCCAAGTAGTGGTTCACAGACAAGGCCGTGTGTGCTGGGGTGTTGTCATGATGGAGAACCAGTCACCTGATCGCCAGATGATAAAGGATGCCCAGAACGAGCAAGATCTTCAATGCTCATCTCACACGTTGAAAGCGTTGAAACCACTCAAAAACTTGTGTACAGCTCATATCATCCTTCTTGAATGCCTGTTGAAGCATTTGGTAAGCTTCTGTTGCTGATTTTTCAAGCAGGAAGCAAAATTTCAAAATCACTCTTTGTTCCTTTAAATCTGCCATAACGATTTCGCAGGCGGCAAACGAGAACAGTTGAGAACAACACTACGATCAAACGTTAACCTCCTACCCAGATGCCATTTGGACAACTGATTTGAGAAGGTCTCTACTAGAGCCACCTAGCAGGAGAATTCTCTACTATGCCTAGAAACAGCTGCACGCTTTCAATCCAGTTATTTTTGGGTCCCCCTCTCGTACATGGAGATATCAATTGACAGTGGTGATAGCAGATAAACATTTGAAAGATTTTTTAAAAATGTTTTGAACTTCACATCAAATATTAAAGAATTAATTCAAAGATACATAAATCAATATCAATCTTCACATTATTAAGTACCAAAAAGTGCATTTTGCTATTACTGGGGGGAATGTGTCTGTCTGTCTGTCTGTCTATCTGTAACTCAGTCTTCTCGAAGACTATGAAATATTTTCAAAATCTTATTTTTTGCCATTTGATAAATATGTTCATTACACGAACCATTTCGAAGATGACCAAAATCAGTACATTAGCACATGCTCTAATGCTATCATTCTAATATTCCTTAAAAATTTATTATCCATTTTCAATTTTGTAAAATTTTTAGTCTTGACTTTCCAAGATTTTTGAGCAAAATGTAGTCTCTATATGAAAAGGTTTAGGTACATGTACTCCTATTATAGACCATTTCTCAGGGCTCTGGAAATTTCTAGCAAGGAAAGTTTTTTTGCAGCAAATGATTATTTCAGAGAACTGTGGAACAGAACAACGTGAAGACGTTTTTTCATTACATTAGATTTTCTCCCAAACTAAATCTATTGGAATTCCGGCAAAGGCATTAAGATCAAGAACTAAGTATTATAATATTTTCTCTTTCCAAAGAAGAAAAATATTATTTAGAGGCTGAACAAATAATAGATATAATAATTTAAAGAAAATAATAATAGATAAAAGTACATGCATAATATTAAAATATGTTAAGAAATGTTAGAAGACCAAGGCAGTGCCTCCATAAAAGATGATATCAGGAAACTGGTTGGCACCAATTGGAAAAGCAAAACTCAGGACAGGGCACATTGCAAATGTTTAAAGCACATATAAAGGTTGAATATGATGATGGTGATGATGATTAAGATAAAGGAAATTAACAGGCATTACACAAAAAAATTAGACCATTTCTTAAAGTTGATTGCATTACTGATATATTGAAAATACAGCTTAAATTGTATTATAATATTTTGCTTTTCAATAATTGGAGAATATGGCGTAACTTACCCTTGCTGGAAATGGTATATTTGTACAGTAACCTGTAAATTGAACATTGACCATGTCTGCAGTATTTTCTTCATCAGCCATGGAATTTGTGAAATTATTTTCATTCACCTCAATTTCACCATCTGTTAAAATTGTGGCAAACCCGTTGTTTTGGAAAATGTTATTTTTTATCATAATCTTGCTGACAATGTTCTGTGCTCCAACAAGAAATCCATTAAGAGAATTCTTAGTAAATCTGCAGTTAGCAATACTCAAGTTTAATATACTAGAAGAGTTTCCTTGAATCTGAAATATATAAATATATTAATGCTTTAAATAAATATGTAAGCAATAAGGTCAAATTGTGATTTTATTATAGGTAAAATTCTAAATAAAGTTAAAGTAATGAAATTAATATTTTTAATATGATGCACAGGAATACTCTAGGTCAGCAGTCCATGGAGAAATTTGGATATTATTTGCATTTTATGTTTATTACACTGTTTCATTATATTCGGATTTGTGTTTGTGTCACTGACAGAGAATCATTGATGATAATTGATTAGTGGTCTGCTGTTTTCAACATTTTGAGTTTAATGATCCATGAGTTTCAAAATTTTGAGTTTAGTGGTCCGCAGGTTTCAAAATTGAGGTCCAAAAGGTTGCTGACCGCTACTCTAGATCACTAACAAAATCAGATGACAATGCGCTCTTAAGAGTGCAGTGCAAAATTTTATTGTTGAGCATGGTTTGGCCATTTGCATTACCATTTATTGCTATTAGTTGAAACATGAAAATAACTGTTAAAATTTTGAATTGCTTTATGAAGCTGTGTTCGTCACCATTTTCTAATTTAAATAAGCTCGTATATAATAATTATATAATATATATACAAAAGGATGTTTTTTTGTGGGTTTGTTTTTGTTTTTATACAAATCTACAGTTTTATTCCGATCTTGATAACATTTCGCATACAAGACCTTCAAAGCATGAGGAAGGTCACTGTCTACCTCAGATTTCGAAAAAATAATAATTATTGATAAAAAATCGATATTCATGGTTATGGCAGGGCATATTAATGAGAAATATTTCATGACCAACAATGCAAGACAAAGTTTTTGCAACAATAAGTATCAACAATGGTGTCAACACGCAATGCACCAACACTATGCAAGGATCAACAATATATGTCTCATGACCAACAATGCAAGGCAAAGTTTGTGCAATATAGAATTCAAGCGTAATTATCCCGGGCAACGCTGGGTCCTCTGCTAGTATAATATACACCTACCTGCTAAAAGTATCTGGAGACCCCACTCCACGTGCCCTCTATAAACATGCTGTCATCAGTAATGCGTTGGGGCACCCTTTGCTGCAATTACTGCTGCAACATGATGAGGAAGGCTGCTGCAGTTACTGATGATTCGTGACCGGGGACACGTGCATCCATACATGGTGCTCCAGCACATCCTACAATGCTTCGATTAGGTTCAAGTCTGGACTCTTGTGTGCCAGGGTAATAACCGTATGTCCGCACGAGATCCATGTCTGTGTTGAACGAGCAGCGTGACATGGGTCATTGTCCTGCTTTAAGAAGCATTCTGATGAGGTGTCATAGCTAGAAAGGTCTGTTTCCAATGTCTCTTGGTACCGTGGGGCATTCAGTCGCATGTTGACACCGGTGATAGCTTCTAGGCTTGTTGTTACAGAACGTGGCCCACCCCATTGCTAGAGTTCTTCACTATAGGCACAAGACACTCTGGATCGTATTTCTCGTTGGGCCATTTCCAGACCCACACATGACTGTCAGATGTTGGAGGGTGAAGTGGCTTTCATTGCTCCACATGACCTTTGCCCAATCACTAGTGTGCTGACGATGCTCTGTACACCGTCGTAGACGACGAACAACATTCACCCGTGACACGAATGGCTTTCTCTTTCCGTCTCTCCCACAAAAGCCAATCTCATGGAGGGCACTTTGCACTGTGCGCACTAATAGGTCACGGGCGTCTGGGTCCTCTACAAAGGCAGCAGTGATGTGCCGCACGGTGTCTTTGCGATGACTCACCACCACCCAAGACAGAGCACGTTTGTCTCATGACGACAGGAGTGGAGGTCGCCCAGAATGTTTTGCTGTCATTGTTACACCCGTCTGTTCATATTTGTGCACAACATCGTGCACAGTGGAGCGAGGATGCCCAGTTAAAGCGCTGATTTCGTGAAGTGACTTCCCGCTAATGTGGCACCCTATAATCATTCCTCTCTCAAAGTCAGATAATTCTCAGACCTTTGGCATGCTGACTGGTATTTTCACTGTTGTACCACCTGTTGAGTCGTGTCTTTAATATGCATACTGTCACGTGCATCCTACAGGGTGAGACCACACGAACATCACGGACTTTGGCAGGGTGTCCAGATACTTTTGGCAGGATATATTTAACCTCTTCAAGACCAGTGACGAACATGCGTTCGTCAAGCTAGATCCTCTGTTCAATACCATGACGAACATGCGTTCGTCATTTTCAGTTATTAATTCTATTAACGAAATGAAAACGTGGTTTTCCAGGAATGAAAGAGTAAAATCATTTGGAAAAGTTCATTCTTTTATGGGTCCATTTTCCTGTCGATAGATGGAACCATTGCGTTTATTCTTTGATTGCTTATTTCAACACCGTTGTATGTTGTATGTGCACATTTTTTACATTGCTTTTGCTCCTTTATTGTAAAAAATGGATGATTATGATTATTTTGATGCAAATTGGATGGTGAAGATTCTGTGAAGAGGTTCAAATTTATGCTGGTTGTGAAAGAATAAAATCATTGGGAACTATTTATTCTTTTATGGGTCCATGTTCCTGTCAATAGATGGAACCATTGCATTTATTCTTTGATTGCTAATTTCAACCCCGTTGTACATTGTATTTGCACTGTAAGCAACAATGCTTTTGCTCCTTTTTTTAAAAAAAAAAAATGGATGATTATGATTATGTTGATGCAAGTTGTGATGCCGAAGATCCTGATTTTGAAATAAATATTGATTCTGAAACAGAAATATTCTTACAAAATTGTACATGACGAACGCACGCTCGTCATTGGTTTGCCAGATAGTACATAAAATCTGGTCCTGGGAGGTATCCTTCAAAATTTAGGCCGGTCGTGAAGAGGTTAATATAAACAATGGGTAAAAATACAAAAAATTTCAAAATATTCAGAAATATAGATTCATTAATATAAACAGGGCGTAATTATCCATTTTTTTTTTCCGAATTGAGCCAAAACAGCTGAAGAAAAATTCTGAAAAAAAAACACAAAGTAAAAAAGGGAAATAGCTATGTTTTTATTGCTGCTTGAGAAATATTTTAGTTTTTTTCTTTGTTTAATAGTAGTCTTAAAATCTTACATCTAAGTGAATTCCATATTTAGTATTATTTTCAAACTCAGAATTATCGATAAGTAAAGATGATGGTTGTATCAGTACAGCCGTTATGCCATTTTCATAGGAATTAGTTATTTTCACTGATTGCAAATATGGATTTGTTCCAATGTATAGTAAGCCACGGCTGTTGTCAATTGTCACGTTTTTGAGTAATGTACCTAGAATGAAATTATTCAGTTGCATTTATATATCAACTGATATTGAGTAATTATATTGTCACTAACAAAATGTATAAACAGGATCGTGCTTACTTTTAGAATGCATTATTTTTATTCCTTTCCAAGTAGCATTGCCTTCAGAAATAAGGCTGAATTGCTCCTCAATTCCTTCTATATACAATTCCCCTGTAAATAAAATCAGTAGGTTTCATTATAATTGAAATGAAATTATAAGATAGTAATTTTGAAAACCCACAGATTTTATTTTCATAAATTTATTTTTCTTCTTTATAAATCTACATTAAGTTAATTTCATAAACATCAAAAAAATAAAAAAATTTAAAAAAATTCTAAAATCACTTTTTACTACTAACATTTCCATCTATCTGTCTGCCTATCCATATGCAATCTACTGTTAGAATGCTTGCAAACTTTCAAATTTCATTTTCAATATTTGATAGCTGAAGCAAAAGCCAATCAAATTGGATCAAAAGGTCAATAAACTGAGGGCATCATCTATTTCACAAAACATTTTCACATATTATTTGGATATAAATTGACTGATTCTCTCGAAACTTTGCTTACTGAAGTGGGGGAAACAATGAGCTTTTGCTGTGGCACACAGTTTAGTCAAAGATCATGCTCTGACAATTTCAACTAACTTTTTCCTTAGCAGTGATTTTCCTTAAAACGATATGTTGCCTGAACAACCAGAGGTTTTACTTAATTGGACTAAGGCATCGATTTTATGATAGCATTTTGTAGCAATTTGCACTGGACATTCTGACTGTCCATCTATCTTGTTTCTTTTAATAGCTGTATTAAAAGCTATTAACTTAATTTTTTTTTTTAATATCGGTTTAAATTACCTGTAGATATGTAAAATTAAAATGCTCAAGAGTAAAAAATGATTGTAGCAGTAGAAATAACTTTTTATTAGAATATATTGTGGCTAAAATTTTTTATATATGAATATTTTAAATCTGGCTACTATGGTCTAAAGAAGAAGAGAAATAGAGAAAAAGAGTAAAAAAAAAAAAATAAATAAAATCCAGGGCTTAGACTAGATCTAGGGATCTTCAGGTTACTGTCCCAATGCCATAGCCATGGTTGTGGAAGCTGTCACTATCCAACATGTTTTTTGAGCATAGGTTAAAGCATGGCTCCTTATTCATAAGCCAGGACTATCTTTACTCTGGTGAATAATATTATAATTATAACTGGAAAATGGGTCTAGTCTTAAGTCCACATAGACTTCTGGGTTGAAAAATTGATGATCAAAAATCGAATTTTAAAAAAATCATTCAACAAAATTAGACTTATTTTAATGTTAAATTGTATGTAAATTGTAAGTACATTCTTTACTTTGAAAATGCTTAGTAATTTTGATCCAGAAAGATTCCAAAAATATTTATTTTTATTTCTGTAATATATATTACTGAGAAAACATTTGATTGCTTACCTTCCACTAAAATGCCTGTGTTTTTTTCAAACTGCACAGCATCAACTCCATTTAGGTAAAGGGTTGCTCCTTTTGGAATATGTATAGATGAGGATATTATTAATCCTTTTGTGATAGAAATTGTGGTATTTCCTTGGACATATCCACCATTCACTATATCGTCTTCAGAGTGCAAAACACGTGAAGCATTATCCCAACTCGATCCTAAAACTCGTGGTTCTCTTAGAATTGGAGCAAGATTTACTATTCCAAGATCCAAGTCGTAATAAAAGTCATAAATTTTCTTTGATGCATATATAAGATTTGGAAATCCCCACCAGTTGTATGAAGCATTAACAACATTCATTCCAGGAATCCACAGATAGTTAATGCATAATTCATATGTAGATTGTGGATTATCAAACAGATTTGAAAACATGCTTAAGCCACTTATTGATGTTGTTAAAGAACAATAATATGAATTGTCTCTAATATCATTACCTATAATTAAACAGGAGAAAACTTAGAAGTGAATTGTTATAAAATTTTCATGTATACCTTTTACATATATTTAATAATTATTTTTTCCCCGGTATTTAATGTTATGCAATCAAACAAAGTTGTAGCATTATCCTTAAAATGATAGATAATGTATTGCAGGGGTGACCAACCTGCACCCCGCGAAATGAACTATTTACTGTAAAATTTATTAACAGATAAGATTGTACATGGTTAATGTTTCATAAAATATTTGAATGTATTTGAATTACAAATGATTGGCCCCTTGAAAACCTTCAGAAATTTATTTTGGCTCGAGACAAAAAAAAAAGTTGGTCACCCCTGATGTATTGGATAATCTGACTTATCGGTAAATAATGACAAAATAAATTAAAAAATTTAATAAGAATTTTATGACTGGCTCCTAAATTTGGGAGGGGGCGGGGAGTATATAAAATTGTATCATAATATAAACATTCATTTAAACAGTGGTGACATAAACTCCCATGTTTTATTACATGCCTTTCATGGATATTGCAATGCCATGAACAGATGAAGTTTATCATAGATTGTTTGTTACAAGAGGTAAGTACAGTAATCAGATTTACAGGAGAGTATATTTTTTTAGATACAATAATCAGTACTTCTAGCATGCAGTCATCTCTCCAATCCATTCCATTGATGTATATACACTGTATAGGTCATCCATTTTTATATCTGTCTCCTCAAACCATGCATTCACATCATTTGTTTTGTGACAAGGAGCATTGTCATGTTGGTATAAGCATGGTCCACTCCTAAACTCTTGCCACAATATTGGCAGTACACAGTACTCCATAGTTCCTGCTACTTGAATAAGTTGGCCCAAATCCAAACCATGAAAATGAGCCCAATACCAAAACACCAGTGGTCACCATGCAATAAGGCATGAAATGTTCTCTGGGCATCTGTTAGACCCAAATTTGACAAGTCTGATTCCCATAATGGATACCGAGATTTGTAACTACATAAAACATATGGTCTGATTTTGGTAAGTTGTACACCATTCTAAACCTCGCTTTGCATCATTTTGCTGATCTGAAAATTATGAACAGCAGTATTGCCATGGAAACCTAAGGTCCTCTGTTCTCAGTGAATGGTGATTGTACTGATGCTACTTAAAGCTAAAAGAAAATAGGGTCAAAAATGATACGGTAGTGTAAGTTTATTGCACCTGACCGTATCATTTTTGACCCTATTTTCTTTTAGTTAGATACCATGATACTCGACGAACTTCAACCTATGGATACTTAAAGCAGAATTTCAGAACAGTAGCAATTGCTTAAACTGAGAACACAACATGCTAGCAGTTAGAGCTAGTTTGAGCTTTAGTTCGAGTTTGTGTTCCTAGACAGGCTCAGGCTATGTTCCAATGTTAAAGATATTTAAGAGGTTGAAGGTAAATGCTTTTGTACCTCCAACCCTTCGTTTTTATAAGGGAGATTTTACAAGTTCTGATCTCAAAGGTCTTAGGAATGACTTCTTTTTAAAGAACTAAGAGAACAAAGTATTAGATATGTTAGGTGGATCCGATCTAGACAGTGAGGGGAAGTGCGACTCATCTGCTCCTTTATTACTATATTTGAGTATAAGACTTTTCCAGAGTCAATAAATTCTGATATTTGAAGGCCCAGGTTGGACCTTTTGTCCTTAAAGCATTATAGTGCTTCCAGTGTTTAAGGTTTGGACCCACTTCTTCTTGTGATTTGTGATAAGTGTGTAAACAAGAGTGCAAAACAGACACTTGCGATTCTACGTTGTGGTGTATTAGGTACAAGGGTGAACATTTTGCTACTTATCAAGTTTTTAATTGGTCTCTGAGGAAATTTTAACCAATTTATAGTTCAGAGAGAAAAATTGTATTTATTCATGTTAATGATTCACTAAACACATAATATCCATTGCAGTGTTCTCCCCAAAAAACTTTATCAGATGAATGGAAAGATGAAATAGCCGGGCGGACAAAAATTAAAAACAAATAAAATATTATGCAGTGATGTGCAGTTTTTCGTGTATTCAGCCAGGCGGTCGCCAAAATCACCCGGGCGGTCACCAAAATCAGCCGGGCAGCGCGTCTGTTTAACCGTCTTGCACCACGCCATTTTTTGAAGGAAAAAATGATTTCTGTGATAACTTGGGGAAACTTTTTTTTTTGTAAATTAATAAATGATCCTTTTGGACCGAAAATTTTTGTAATAAATCGGAGACGATTGCAAGGGTTCTGTTTTTTTATCGAAATACTATAATATTTTCTAATTCCATTTAAAAATAATTAAGACATCGAAAGCAGGAGTATCTTCTGCTGTTGTTTGAATTAGTTTTCCCATTTTGGACTGCGGTATTGTTTAATGGAGGTATCAGTGCACGTGAAATATGAAAAAATTCTCCTTTTATGCTTCAGTGCTCTGAATAAGTCTAAATATCATTTTTTTAAATTACAATCTGATAAATATTTCTGCCTATTGCTAGAAAATAAATGTAGGGGTTGAAATATACAAGCAGTTTGAGATATGTAGCTGCATAAGATGATTATCAGTGGCGGCTCGTCCATAGGCACTGCGGCACTGCAGCATCCCCAGTTTCACTTTCGATATCGATAAAATTCAATATAATGTGTCTTTTTTTTTCTTTAATACTATTCTTATACATGTATATTACATGATCCTTAAGCTTAATGTCACTAGCTATTCTCTAGTTTGTGAAAAAATTAAAATTTTCTGACGCAGCACCCCCAGAAATTTTAGCTACGAGCCGCCACTGATAATTATTTATAAAATCAGATATACATCGCTATTTTGTCGAGTTGCAGTGCTCTTTATTATGAGAGCACATGTTATAAATATTATTTTATTAAACTTCTAATGTTTGCATGTGCCTACTATTAAACAGATAATTTAAAGGAAGGTTTCTAGATTATATAAAAAAAAATTGGTGATAAAGTGTCAAAAGTTTTAACGTTATTGAGTTTTAAATTTCGAGCTGTGTGCATTTCATGAAAGAAAGTTCAAGATAGTTAAAAGGGCCTGGGGAGAACCCTGCATTCAACTGGATCTTCATTTTCGGAAGGAGGACAAAGTCTGCAGGAGCCTAATCTGACAAGTAGGATTGTGTGGAAGCGAAATCATGTTGCTTTTCACAAGAACTCACGTGTGAGGGGAGCATGGTGAGAGGGTGCATTGTCTTGTCGGAGCATTCTGTTTTTATCATCCCACAGATCTAGTAGCTTTCACCGAATGTCCCACCTTAGATTGCTCGTTATTCGAGTTTGCTTGTTCTCAAATTTAATGTCCTTGATAAAATTGCACATGGTCTCACACATGTGGTCACGTTAGCCATATTTTTTTAGTCCCCAATGCACATGAAAGAAAATCCTTTAAAAAGCTGATTTATGACTGTTACGGCTACAATTTACTGTATTTGTGAACTTGTGCTGCCATTTGTTTGTGAGATGCGCAACCAGTCATGGAACTATTTGATTGCACCTCATATAAACGGCCACAGAGGCACCATACAAGAAATTTTGATTCTTACTTTATATGATTCTGGTTTAATTTTTGTTGAATTTTATCACAAAATGGCATAATTGCAAATGTGTTTTGGGCTGCAAGAATTTCAAAAAATGGGCTGCATGTTCTGCACCACTGGTCTGTATCAACACACAAAAAGGAGCATGATCCAATTACCAGGACAGTGTATGAGCTCTGCTATTTAAAGGACAACTCTACGGTCACATACAACTTTACTTAAATCGAAATACTAACCTATTAATAACATCATAGCATATTTAATTTTTTAAAATTCGAATCCTAAATGTGTGAAAAATGAAGCGATTTGAAATCGGGAGGCATCCATCTTGGGTGGAGGCGTGACGTAGTGCGAGGATTGCTCCCAGTCAGCTTTGCAGTGAAGCTTTAACATTCACTATAGATCTACATTCACTCAGTACTGCGTTCACTACAATTTTCACAATGTCTGGACATGAAAGCAGCGATTTAGATATCAGTTTTGAGACTTACGAAAATATGGAGGCTTATTTTAACAACTATCTATATAATGAATTGGACAACGATTTGAGAACCTTGTGGGTGATGTGGATGGTTTAGGCGTGAAATCATATAGTTTAGAACCTCTCCTGCGCGATCACCCGTCATTAGACGAGGAATCCAGTGTCGCCGAATCGACGGAAAATGTACCACCCGCAACAAATTGTCAAGTATATTATTTAAGTGTGAACAATTTCATGATATTAATTTTCAAATTAGGTATCAGTGCACAATATGTGAAGATATGCCGACATCACAAGTGCGAACGTATGCTGTCGTGATTATGCCGAGATCGATCAGCATATGCCCAGTGGTTGGCGTGCATCACCGAATATTCCGTCTTTTCAAAAATCTGCCTGCATTAGGATATACCAACAATCTAATTTGTCCATTAGATTTGGGTGCACATGGGAAGAAATAAAAGAAAAGTTCTTCCCCGTTACGTTGTGATAGCCATTCGAAAAATCTTTCCTTCACAAGAACATTGTGGTTTCAAATACTGTAAAATTTTTATTAAAACTAATTAAAATTCTCTCAAGCAATTTTCTTTGTTTATTTGATCATAACTAAAATTTACGGAAAAACGAACTAAATTTCAGGTTATCAAATGTATTTTGTTACACTGATGTATTTTAATTTACGATCATCACTAAATATAAACTATTTCAGCCAGTTTAAATGACAAATGTGTTAGCTTCAAAACATTAAACAAAAATATGCTACTGTTAGCACCATTTACTTATTTAATTAGATTACCTAATATAATTTTAATGGGGTCTTAGTCAAACGTTAAAAGCAATAGCCAATAACTAGTCCCCCCTCCCCTTTTGTATTTGTGAATTTTAACCAAAAAAGTGGCTTCAAATCATAATCAATTGGCAGCCTCCTCCCTCCCCTCTCTATTTTTGGTTGGCTTCCATTAAATGCTTCAATGAACAAAATAATTCCCCTTGACGAAATAGCAGGAGCTCTGAGTTCGTCTATTTTTTGAAAAATTGAATTTTTCGAATGTAGTATTTAGAAATGAAAACGAGCTCTATGTTCTTATGTTTCTCATAATTTTCAATCGAATGTGGCCATCTGAATACTTCAAAACGTGTAGTTGCATTTTGTCCGGTTGCGTTTTATCTGGATACCTCTTTAGTTACATAGCCTTGCGCAAATAGATAGTGAGCTTAATTAATACCTTCGTACATTAATACGACAGGATCAATAACAAAACAAAACTTTTCAAAGTGAGCGGAGCAGAGTCGACTAGTTCGCGGTCGGAAGCCAGTTATCTCTTCAATCAAAAATTATCCATTTCTTCCTAATTCTTACTTAGGAAATTGAAGAAATGATAAATTATTATCACTACCTCTATTCTTATAGCCAAATACTAAATAAGAATGAGGCATGACGAATATGCGATTTACCATTCAGGAAGATTGGTCGTAAATTTCTACTCAGTGAGAAAATATCAGGAGACGTTACAGAGAGAGAGAGAGAGAGAGAGAGAGCTAATTTTTAATGCTGGGGCATGGCGGTAAAATCCATGTCAACATAGTGAATTAGAGAAATAATTAGCATTAATTATTGTTTGAAAGCTTTCATAGTGTGATTTTTTTAGCAAACAAACTAAAAAAAGTTTCAAAATTCATTCAGTGTTATTCATGTAACGTCTCATTTTTTTAAAATCATCCATTCGTGACTTCGCTTTAAAAACTACACACATTTCAATAAATATTCATTTACATAGAGTACATTAAATGAATTAAAATGACCAAAATAATTATATAATAAAATGTTTGATAATATTTCAATAACACCACCCCTCCTTCATTAGAACTTACATTGGTCCCTTTCATTTATTTATTTTATTTTATTTTATTTTAATTTTATTTTATTTTCATTCAAAAAGGAGATTCACATTTATGTTATTATAACCAAAGTAATATTTGGTAACTCTTTCTAGTTTTTTTTTTACTTAAAAAAATCACGCTGTGGAAGCTTACAAACAACTGGGATTAGCATTAAAACATTAAATCGACCCCAGCAGCTAACCTCGCACTACGTCACTTCCGGAAAAATAATGGCCGGCGCGAGGGGAGTGCAAACATGCTATTTTTCGCTTTTCAAAGCATTTTTTATATAAAAATTATGGACCAAAATTAAAAATTTCAACGGAATCGTGTTATATTTATATCAAAAATTGATATTCTGTAAAAAAATTATAATTGAATTTTTGCGTAGAGTTGCCCTTTAACTTCTCATTGTCATGTCACATAATACAATGTTGTAAAAATAGCATGTTTAAGAAGTTATCACAATGTAGCAAATTTTGATATGAAGTTTAGCTTTATATTGCAAGGTTTTGTTTAAATGAATTTATCAATTAATAAAACGATGTGGGAAATATTGTGGAAGAGAACTAACTATTTCATAATACATATTTCTATTTTCTTCATGTGGATTAGAGGTTTCACCTTATCAATTAATTTATTAAAAAATATTTAATTATAAATTTGATTAAAATTTGATTTTATTTTTAATTTTAAAAATTATTAAAATTGTTGAAGTTATTATGTATATCCTATTCATAATACAATTTTTATCCAACTTCAATGAATCAATTTAAATAAACATTAATATTCTCTCTGAAATTAAATTTTAATAAAATTTCACTTACCTATAAGTGAAAGGGTTCCATGCATGACAGAATCACCATTTGCTACAATAGTTATAAGAGATCCTTTACTTGGATTTATTTGAGTTTCATTGTTTTGAAGGTAAGCTGAATTTTTTGAAATTGAGTTATTTCTCACTTCTCCAGTAATATCTAATGCATTGTATGTAACGTCTAAACTTTTCACTGAAATATTTGAAAACTTTGAATGAATCACTTTAAATAACGAATGTTCATATAACTGCATTGTTAATCCAACTTGTAAACTTTGGAAAGTACATGAATCCACTTCTAGGACTGATCCATAATTCCGAAAAGCTTCAGGACCAAAATAATTAAAGCCATTAGTACTGGAACTGAATAGACAATTAGATATGATGTTCCTGAAGTTGCCAATGGTAAGATAAGGATTGTATCGGGCCAAGTGTTTGAAGTAAATCAACACACCATATAATTTGATCTCTGTAAAAACTGAATCTTTAATACTACTGTTAATTGACATTGCAGCATCACTTAGTTCCAAATATACTCCATAATCACAATCACGAATATCAAGATTTTGTAACACCATATCCATGCCTTTGGAACTTGTCAAGTATATTCCATATGAGACATTTTCAATTCTTACATCAGTTATTGTTAGCTGTAAAAATGTTGTTAGGGGATATTTGTCATGGACATTACCACTTATAGCAGTTACTTTATGATCATAAAAAGAAAGATTTGAAAGCTTTATTGTTCCGGAAACATTATAAAGTTGAATGCCATGATTATTACCAGTGAAAGTACTATGTTGAATTACATTTGATACAAGTTGAATTCCAGTTTCCAATCTCAGTCCGCAATCACAGTTTTCAAAAAACACATTCTCTAACTCCACAGCATTTGCTACAGCTAAAACCCCAGCTTCAGCACTGCTTATTTTTGTATAGCTGATTTTAGATTTTTTATTTGTACCTGAAAAAGAAATAAAAATAAGTAAATCACTTTTGATTTCTTATAAAAAAAACATGTTAATGGTGTTTTTAGAAATAGCAACACCATAAAAACAGTTTGGATTAGATTGCAAACTGTGGATAAGTACATCAGGATGAATTAGGCAAATTAACACAATTACATGTCATAGGCAAATTATCACAATTACATGCCATATGCAAATATACTAGGCAACCAGAACTTTTTTGTTTGGTCTGGAATATGATGGAGGGCCCAATGGGGATATTTAACCTACCAGATTATTACATTTTACCTAATGAATGTTTCATGCCCCATTGCCAAAGAAGATTGTTATTATAAGAAGGAACTGTAGAATAGAAAAATCCGTAAAGGAAAGGGGAAAAACTCAAACCACAAAGAGAAACAAGATATGAAATACCAGATGCACATTTCAAGGGCTCAGCCTTCATTCTCATGGCAACCTGAAACCAAAACTATATTTAAGAATAGAGAGCATGTAGGATGGTCGAAAAGTTGTACCCCTTAAATTACTTGATAACTATTGTAGAATTTAAAAATCTGTTAATGCCAACAAATAGAAAGCTGCAGGTGGTCTTCTGATCCCTGATTATGCAAATTAGAATATGCATGAATTTTTTTCTCTTGGACAAGGACTTTTTTTATTAATAGCAACACAGTTGCATGTATAGTTAAACCGTAAGATCGAGAGCCCCGAGTGGAATGATCAATTAATAAATAAAATCGGGCAAGTGCAAGTCGGACTCACGCATCAAGGGTTCCATACTGTCATATAATATATTTACCAAAATATGCCAGGTTCTGGAGAGTGTCGCACTTTGTCCTTGATTTCGGCTTTTATAAACATATAATCTATAATAGTTTAAGTGTTGAAATTTATAAATGACCATAAATTAAACTTGTGCCTTCTTAGATTGTTTTCTTTGTAATAAGCACTTTCAAATATTAACAGATCACCTGAAAAAAGATTGTTTGGCATGTTTCATAGATTAATATATATGTTCCATTTTATTTTGTCAACGTGAAGTGTTGCTGTTTTTTGTTACCGCTTTTTGACATTTGGGTCTTGTTCAGGTGAATTTAACTCTCAACTCTGTCTACTGTTTAGAGCTTTGAGGAAAGGGGAAAAAAAAAAAAAAGAAAAGAAAATACGAGGGTTGGGGCATAAGTCATGGCAACTATTTTTTTTCTCATAGCTAAGGGATGGTATCATAAAATGTCACATGTCTCGAAGAAACCGTTCATTCATAGTATATTTCCACAACACCAGAAGGCTCTGTAATTTCCTTTTGTTGCATTGAGAACAATGTTAAATCAGTTCTTAGTCAACCGCCGTGCAGGATGGATGTAACCCGAGTTGAACAACGCTCGTATATCAATATAGCCGGTCTCCGCTGGCTTTGATAAGAATTGGAGCACCCACTATACTCTCCGGACTTTTCTCGATGTGATTTTGACCTTATACGGACAGTAAGGAACCAATACATGGTGAGAAAAATGGTGAAGCAGATGATATGGGCGCCTGTCACATCGTTGGCAGCGTACTGTGAACGTTCAGGGGACTACTTTGAGGCCCTTTAGAACGGGTATGTGTGCTGTAATGATTCTGGAACATGAAAGTTGTAATGTTATATCAACTACCTTAATAAACATGAAGAGCAAAATATTTCCATGTTGCTAAATGTCCATACATTTCCTCCATTCCTTGTCCTTTCATCTATATATTTCGCATTTTCCACCCAAGGTCGAATTCTCACTAAAAAAATAGTTGCCATGACTTATGACCCAACCATCGTAAAAAAAAAACAAAAAAAAACGTTTCTTGTATGAGGATTCTCTTGTTTTTCTTAAACTTTTTACATTTTTTATTATTTGTTCGACAATCCACCATAATAACACATATTCTGTGAAAATTTCAACTGGCTACCTATTACCGTTCAAAGGATACAGCCCTTAAAAGGTCGGACAGGTGGACAACGGAGGCTTAGTAATAGGGTCCCGTTTTGACCCTGTGGGTATGGAACCCAAAAAAAGGGAGTATGTGTGATACTTCCTGGACTGAGAAGTAGGAAATTAAGTCATGTCTGAGAATTAACTCCCCTATTTTGTTCATGAACCTCAAAGTAAATGGACTCTCTCACATGCACTGGGCTGCAAAGAATAATGTCATCTGTGAAAGACCGGTCTAAATGTATGAAAAATATTGCATCGCAATGGGTTCCACATCATCTGACTAAATTGCAGAAATGGCAACAATACAGTGCTGCGCAAATCCGCTTGGAACACTATAAGCACAAAAGGGGGGGAGGGGCTTTCCTTCATCATGTTATGGGCCATATTGTAAAGCCCAAATTAAAACTCCAATCCAACGAATGGTGTCATTACGGACTCCCATGAAAGTTAAAAGTGTATCAGAACCCCAGTGATGCAAAGGCGATGGTGATTCTGGTGTATCACTATCGTATCTGCTTCTGAGCCTTCGAAATTCTGCAGGCAATAGACTACTCCATTCATACTATCCAGAGAACAGGCACTGCTATAGATATACAGTGGGGTATTAAATTCTACACAATGCTGGGAACTACATGGAGGGACAGTAGAGGTTTCATAGAGGTATCTCTTTTGTTTCAATTATGATTAATACATGTAGTTGGCATTAATAAAGAAACAACCTTCATATACGTCCTAATGTGCATAATTAGCTCAGTGTAAGGTCAGCAACTGACAGCTCATGTACGACTTATTATTTGTTAGCAGTAGCAGATTAAATTGTAATAGATAGGGGCCAATTTCCAATTACAAGCTTGTTCTGTATTCAGTCATGAATACAACAAGAAAAAAAAAATGCATCATAATGGGATGAATAGGTCACTCAAAAATGAAATGGGAAACATTTTATGAATAATCTTTTTTTTTTTTTTTAACGTTTTAAGACTGATTTCACAACTACTTAGTCTAATTTTTCTCACTAAAGTTTTTAAAAATATGACTGAATAAATACCTCCATAAAAAAAGGCAATTCCTTTCCAAAACGGTCTTGCAATTAAAAGGCTTAGCAGTTCTTTGCTCTGTAGAAGAATAGGTTGTTCCATACTTCCTTCAGAAATTAAAATCCCTGCATGTTTTTATAGAATATTAAAAAAAAAAATTCATATATAATATTTAGCTGATTATTTTTTTATTTTTTATAAGGATTAAAAAAATTACAAAAGTCTTTTTTAGTATTATTGTTGAAATGATCTTGTCAATCAATGTCAATTTTATTTATTACATTAGTAAATTCTCAGTAGACAATATTCTTAGAAATTTTTAAATGCTAATTTTTTTCCCAATAAAAATATTAGGGGACATTTTCTTAGTGTTAACACTGTCAGCATAACTTCCTAATTAGAAAAAAAAAGTAGATCTCAATTCATTGCTTTTCAATGCTCTTAATGATGGGACATAAAATCAGTAGTAGCAATTCTTATTGTGTACCTTTTAACATTTTTAAGTTTCACAGTACAGGTATCCCTCATTTTATGCACTACTGGCTTTTGTTATAACGCGATTTTAAAAAGTTAATACACATACAGTAAGCATATAATAATCACAACAGAAGGCGTAGAACTATTTAAGATATACAGTAGTACGGTCCATTTTTGGAGTCTTTGGCAGAACAAACATGGGAAGAACAAGTAATTGCGTGCAAAGAAGAGAGGAGTATACACTTGTCCACAAGAAAAATTTATTCTTCTATATGTATAAATTTTTGTCATTTGTTAAATTAAAAATATTTTATTTTATGATAATTTTATTATACATACCATCAATAATAAATCCAGCAAATTTGTTGTCAAAATAAATTTCCACACCCGGTTTTAAAATGAATGTGACATCTGTCTTCACACGAATCATATTCTTAACCAGATATGGATTTCCAGGCTCCCATACTGTATCTATCTTAAAATAAATTTATTGCCAATTATGTTATAATTCCATATTTGCTGTTAAACTTAACGCTAAGTCTTTTAGAAACTTCTTTAGGTAATTGTTGAATATTTAACATTAAAAGCATTGCAATTTTTATAGACTATTTATATGTTCAGACACTGACTTTTCTGATCTAAGCTTTAGTACTGTTTACCCGCTCTTCCCCACTGCTTCTTTTCCCAAGTTCTCTTTTCTTTCTCTCGATCATTTTGTGCTTCCTACAACTATTTTCTTGCCCAGTTTGGGAAATGATGCTATAAGGCTATTATCTGTGATCTCCAATTGCCATGAAATGATTCACAGTGAATAGCTTGCCTTTATCATGATGGTTTTGGTAAAATTCGTCAATGATATTTCTGCATAATTATACATTTAACCTCTCCATTTTAAAAATAAGATTTTCTCGGTAGAAGGGTGGATCATAATACTGTTCCTATTGATTAAACAGGTGGTGGCCTTA
>JAHWFO010010124.1:2178937-2222575 GCA_023313115.1 Rhysida immarginata
CACCCCCCCCCCCCCCCCCCCCCCCCCCCCCCCCCGCCCGCCCCCGCGATAAAACCCTTGACATTTCAAACATTAAAATCACAATGAACATTTTTTTTTTTTCAAATCAGTAAGTGAAAAACTTTGTTCAGTTAACTCACAACATGATGTTGAGAATTTTAAAAGGATAATTAACTTAATGTAATGTTCTTTTAAGCCTGTTAGCATCAACCGTTGCCATTTCATTGAAAATTTGCCTAATTTCATTTATGTCTATGACTTTTATCTTATACATAGTGTCTTTCACATATCTCCATTGGAAGAAATTGTGTACACTACCCTACAATAATGGGGCACACATACTCTTAATTTACATGAAAATCTGTCTTGCACGTTGGAACCCATGCTAACAAATTAACAGTAGTGCGATTTTAATAGTGTTGATGTGGTAACTTATTCGTGTAATGTTATTGTAGTTGGAGAATGACTTTGAGAGAGCAGTGATAATTGGGTGCCACATTGTGAATATGTCTGTTCATGAAACTTCATGAAAATTATCATAGCCACATTCAACTGTTGGTGATATCATGAAGAATGGTACACTACAGGCATTGGAACATGCACACCCCACATCAGGTGATCCCCAAAACTCACTAAACACGACTTACGGATGTTGAAGCATGAGGCTTATAAAAATTGCAGAAACCATCCCAGGGCATTGACAAGGTGTTCCAACAGGGAACAGGAGACCATATGTGTTACATTTATTAGGTTTTTATCATTTATCACTTAAATTAAAACTAAAATGAGCTAAATCGTAATATAAACGTATGATAACTAATTATGTTGAAAATAACAAAATAAATATTTTTATGCCATATTTCTTGATGACAAACTGAGAACACAACACTTTGCGGAAGGAACTGCATACACTCGGCATTCATTGATGTACAGCTGCACACAAGCCGAACATCTCCCCTGACAATGAGTCTACCAGGGTCCAATGGTGTTTGGAATGCTGATATTGGACTGTTGAAGAGTGGAAAAAAATTTTGTGGAGTGACAAATTGCACTGCAGTCTCTTCCAATCGTATGCCACGGAGGGGAATACCTGAGTGCAGTGTTCCATCCGTGAAGTTTGGTGGTGGTGGAGTCGTGGTGTGGGGTATTTTTCATGGCATGGCTTGGCATCCTTGCATGTGGTTGAAGGTAGTTCGAACTCTGAAGCCTACAAGGACATTTTGGACAATCAGGTGCTTGCTATGTTGTCGAAATATTTTTGGTAACAAGGATTGTTACTTTTAGGACAATAATGTACCATCTCATGTTTCAGCTTCCATCAGACAGTGGCACATAGATATGAATGTTTATCACCTTCTGTGGTCTGCAAGAGCCCTGACCTTAACCTAGTCAAACATTTTGGGATGGTTGAAGCACTGTGTGAAGCCAGGAAGCCATGTCCAAAATCTGCTGCTGATGTGACTAGATTCTTGCATCAAGAATGGAGATGAATTCCAGAAGCTGCTTATCAGAATCTTGTAGAAAATACACCCAGAAGGGTGGCTGACATAGTTTCAGTATGCAGAGCTCCAACATGATATTAAATAAAATATGATTTTTCCTGTATCTGTGTACTGCCCATTTCATTATTATAGGGTAGTATGTGGAATGATAAATTTGAACATTAAACAGTTTGTTTTTTTTTCATTAGGAATAAATATCCTGTTTGTTTAGAAAATGCTATTATGGCTAAGTTATGAAACAGAAGTAGCACATTCATTGGATTTAATAAGGGTATTAGTAGCCTCTTATTAATCCTTTTCTTTTGAGACACAACCTCTATTTTCAGTCTTCCTCCCTGTTTTTTCCTACAGTTTATGGCACCCTTAAGATATGCTTACATCATATATATTTTCTGCTAATCGCATTAGCAGAATCATGTAGGGAAGTGAGAAAAATAGCTAGTGAACTAACCCAAATGTTTATTGAGTGAGATGCATGTAACAGAATCTGAAGTATGCAGTCAGCTTGTTATATGGCCTAAAGTCTACAATACCATGATTTTACATAAAATACTGAAAGTATCTTTTTTATTGCAGAATGGAAGGAAGCCATTTGTTTCAATTCAGTTATTAAATATGCAAACTATTTTTCCTGTGTTTGTTTTAAGAATGGGTTGTGGAAATAGAGAATTTGGCAGCAAAAATTTAACACAATGATTAGTGTGCTATTTTTCTCTTAGATGTTTTTCATATTTAAATTTTTTACGTTGCCTTATTTCAGATCTCGAAAAGCTCAGCTATTTTATCTATAAATAATCTCTAAATAAATTTGACAAGTATATATTTTATATACATTATTTTTTTTGATCCCATTGAATATTATTTTAGCACTTCATCTTTCCTTCCACATGTACTTAATAGATTCCTGGTCACCGAAATTCATGTTATATATGAGAGTATACTGTACTATATGATTCCTTAATTAGTTTTCTGTAAAATAAAAAAATATTTATGTTGGATAGAAAATTAGGCTACATGCTCCACATCTTCTGTTGTTTCGAAAATGAGGAGATTCGGATATTTAATAGGGTGACATTTACATTTATATAAATATGAATTGAATGAATGCAAATGATGCATCATTTGAAATGTTGTCATTTAAGATAGGATGATGAAAGAGTTACTATTTCATTGATGAGTTTCTGATTATCTTGATGATAAATATGGAAAGAACAAAATGAAAATAGAAAATAATTCCTATAAAAAGTATATTTTATATCAGTTATCTGTGAAAATTTAGATATTTTTTCCATAGGAACTCTGTAGAGGATATATGTATTTCCTTTATCAGAGAATACATTCAAATTAAGAGCACATCCCTATTTAGCATTTATTTTATATCAGGGTTTTGAAATTTGTAATGCAGGGTTTCTAAAAATTATCTGTTTTATACAAACTGCTGTCTTTAGTTTAAAAAAATTATTAATTTGTGTGTGGGTTTTTTTTTTCTCCATTATGTTTGGAGAAAGTCAAATGCTGAAAAACTTTAATTTTTCCTGTATAACATGATGACTCAGTGGCAGCCCTCAACAACAATACAAGAGGATTTGTTTCCACCTGCTCAATTACTTGCACAATCAGTGAAACTTGCCTTTAATCTTAAATTTTATCTGCTTCCTCCCTATCCAAAATTTCACCTTATAATTTGTTGTTTTTTTTTTCTCCCACTGTGATCAACCAGTGAATTTTGTATAATTTTATCATGCTGATGATTATTACTTTTAAACAAATGCATAAAAATAATTTTTATTTCATTTACAATTTTATGATCATGAATCAAATTATAAGTACAGAAAAAGAAAAAAATTAAAGACATTCCGAGTGAATTTTCTAGATATCCTGAATTCCAAAGTTTCTTGTTATTTTTGATAATTTTAAAAATTATGATTGATTTAACTTCTAAGACAATTTGTTTAGTGATAATGAAATTTTACTACCCTATAACAAGAGACAATATTCATTTTCCACTATGAAAATACCAGTTGAAGTGCAGTCTGCTTAATCAAAATCTGCTTTAAATCATTTTCTTTCTAACCTTTTTATATATATTATGGGGCTGGTTTATAAAACCTTCTTAACTGCCTATGCAAAACTAAACAATTTTAATTGAATATGTTTATAAAACTGTAGCCTTCCTTTAATTAGCAAAACTTGAGAAAGAGCTTAAAACTTTTTTGAAAAATTCTAGATTCAAACTTTTAATTATAAATACTTATTGTAACTTAACCATGAAAAAGAATTACAAAATAAATACAGTGTTTCTTAATTTTTTTTTCCTTGTTCATTTAGAAAATCCACAATTAACAATGATCCTATGTATCTCATACAAAATTATGAGTAGGAAGAATTCACTGAATTTGGAGTATAAAATTTAAATGATTATGAAATTGGATTTTAATAAAATGAATTTCTTATATTTTGGTTATTTACCTGATACAGTGTCACTGTTTATGTTATTAGTGCTGGTGAATATCGATTCCTTTTCACTTGCAGTATTTACTTTAAATGTTGTTTCAGTTGGAATTTTAGCACTTGAGGATTCCAGAACATTTGTGGTTTGTATAGTAGCATTCCCTAGAAATTTAATAAAATGTGTTGTTTTTTAAACTTATTATTCTGAAATAGAATTTAAAATTTTATTAAAAGAAACATATTATAAATACTACCAGGTTCTTTAGTTGTGCCTGTTGAGCTCATGGACTGTTGGATATCAGTTGATGAATTTTCTGTAGTTGTTCCTTTACTATAGGTAGAGTCTTCAGGAGTTATATGCTGCTCCTGAGTAGGCAGATTTGCTTGCGTTTCAGACTCGTTTGCATTAGTATCATTTACTTCTTTTGGAGACTGGTGCGATTGACTAGGTATTTTCCAAAAGTCTGCAGTTTCTGATGACTGTACTAATGATAATGAATTGTTGATAATGATTGTCATTAAATAAAATCCTAAACTTAAGAAACAGAACTGTTGTGGTATCCTTTTAAGGCCCATGGTTGCTTTGCTAATACTTTTTTATTTACATCTCTGAAGGGAAAATTATTTCTCTTTTCATTTTTCCTGATAGCTGTTATTAGATCATGTGATTCAGACCGGTCCATATTATTCATCCAGTGATGCATAACACATCAATATACTGTATAGGAAAGCACTCTCTCCTCCTGAACCACTTGCCAAATCAACAAAGTCCAGGAAGTGAAACAAATAGCTCATCCTCATAATATTACAATAGGTAAGAGAAAATTTCTCATTAGTTTTGATAATGAAATTTTTACCTGACATTCTGAAAAATTATTGATAAATATGTCCATCAGATATGATTTGTTTGTTTTTTTTTAATCAGGGTGTCTTTCACTTTTGTAATTTTTATATTAAGTGCAAGTGGTTTTGTATAATAATATGAATATTCTACTTCTTATTTTATTGCTAAAATTTTAATTACATATACGGTATAACTGTCTGAAGTAATAAAAATAATAAAAATTTGATATAATTTTAACTGCCCTTAGAGGTAGTTAATATTTATAATAATGTTTATACATGTAGATGTTTTCAATAGAAGGCATGTTGCATGAATTTTTTTTCTCATTAAAACCTGGTCTCACTAAATTTGGAGCATTTTTTTAATATTGTCTTGAATATAATGATTTTTTTTTTTTGTTTTAAACAAAATTAATAGCTCTAGTCATTAAATAGTTAGTTGGTTGTTTTTTTGTTTTGTTTTTTTCTTTAAAAGACAAGTAAATGATAAAAATGAGCAAATTTTTAAGCATTAACATATTTACTAATGCAAGAAATAAAACACTCTTTAACCACAACGAGTAAAAAGAAAAAATACGACCTATAAGTACTTTTCAAGAACAAAGCTCTCATCTTCAGCAGGATTGACAGGGAGTAACACACAAGATGCAACTGAGTGCGTAAAGAAACAACTCCTATTTATAGTGAATTTTAGCCAATAACAGAAAAGGCACACAAATGGACAAATTATTGAAGGTTGAACCATGACCAATGACAGAAAAGGCCACACGAATGGGTAAATTCAGTGATTGGTCAAAGTTGAAAACCACTGAATCAGTTTGGAATCCCCTATAGGTCCCTTGTCAGAGTTAAGAAGGTCACTGCTGTTGGTAGAGTGGATTTCCATGCTCTCAAAAGTGCCCAGGAGTCGTTTGTTTTTTATTGATATTAAAAGATTTAGGTTTTGTACAGAGAAATCATGTCCAGTGTCCAAGGAATGCTTTGCCATGGCAGAGAGGTTGCTTCTACCGAACTTCCGGTGGGCTAAATGTTCCTTGAAGCGGGTCATAATCTGGCGGGCCATTTGTCCTCGATAAACCTTCGTACATTGAGAACATTTGATCTCGTAAATTCCTGAGTTCTGGAGTGGGGGAACCTTGTCCTTTGGGTTTCCAAGTAGAAGCTTTGCTTGATTTAAGTTGCTACACTGGTGGACAAAAGTTTGGGAAGTCGTTGTTTTCCATGAAATTTCAACAGTAGAAACTTAATTTTTTATATGAGTTTACATGTAATAGCAAACATTTATATGCAAGGAACAAAGTAAGGAAAAGTTCATTTGCCTATTACTTACAAGCAAACTACCTAAACTCCCCTGGTCAAAAGTTTGGGATATGCGATAAATTTGGATATTCTATCATGATAAAAAATTTTTATTCGATTTCCTTCTATTGCTGGTGGTAAAGAAAACTTCAAGATGTTTGACTGAGGCAGAAAGAGAAAAAATTAAGACACTGTACGAAGAGCACAAGAACTTTAAAGTCGTGGCTAAACTGTGTCATGTTGGCTACAATACGGTTGTCCGGATTGTCAAAAATTTGAACAGAAAAACGGGGAAGAAAATGGGTCGCCCTTCTGCTCTGAGTCGCAGGGAAAAATCGCGCATTAAACGCTACTGCAGAGCAGAAATTGCATCAGGCCACCTGGTCAACAGTTCTCGGATCCAACTCGGGCTCCAACTAGATGCTTCTAGGAGAACTATACAACGAGAACTTCAACGTTAGAACTTTTCCTACGAAGTAATTGCGAAGAAAATTCCGTTAACAAAAGTACAACAACAAACCAGGCTGCAATTTGCAGAGAAGCATATTCGGGAGAGCACCAACTTTGAAACCGTCATTTTTTCCGATGAAAAACGTTTCAGTTTTGATGGGCCAGACAACACATGCAGTTATGTGGAACATCGTGGTACAAAACGTCTGAACCTAAACGTGTGAAGCGTCAAATGGGAGGTGGAGGTGTGATAGTATTGGGGGCAGTCTGCAGCACTGGAGAGCTAAAGATCCAGGTGGTTGAAGGCACTTATACTGCTGCCAAGTACTTGCAAGATCTTCAGGATGTATTTATACCATGGTGCAAGCAAAAATTTCGTAGGAAGCCCTGGATATGGCCACAGGACAACCCCTCTATTTATAAAGCACGCATCATTTCCAATTTTTTTCTGGAAAACAACATCACTACTCTTGACTGGCTGGCTCGGAGTCCAGACTTGAACATAATTGAAAACATTTGGCACCTCATGAGCAAGGAGATTTACGCTGAACAGCAGTATTATTGTCGGGATGCTTTGATCAAAGCTATCCAGAATGCTGCGAAGAAAATTAATGCAAATGTAATCCTTAGTTTATTTAAATCAGTTCCAGGTCGGCTGTTAGACGTAGTTAAGTCAAATGGAGCACAGATTGCTTGTTAATTCACTATTTATTTTCTGGTTTTGCTTTATTTTGTGATGATACCCCAAACTTTTGACCAGGGTAATGCATGTAATATGCTTGTAGTTATAAGCAAATATATTTTTCTTTATTTTGTCACTTGCATGTTATTGTTTGTTATTACATATAAACTCATATAAAAAATTAAGTTTCTACTGTTGAAGTTTCATGGAAAACAACGACTTCCCAAACTTTTGTCCACCAGTGTATAAGAAAGAAAAATATTATGGGCTTTGAAAACAGAGTGTAAACCTTTTATGAGCTGACTATTGTAAGGTAGTGAAATAGTGGTGGACTTCCTTTGGACATTCCTGAGAGTAGTGTTGTCTTTGATAAATTTGACGAATTTCCTCCTCTTCAATATTCTGGTTAAGGTTCCTTGATTGTATCCATTCTTGGTGGCGATTTTTCTAATCAGGGTTATCTAGGGGAAGATTTAGTGCACGATCAATCATGGATGTAAAAGTTGAAATTTTCTGGTTCCATAGGTGACTAGAATCAGAAGTTATAAAATTAAGACGATTTGAGGGTTTGCGGTACACCTCAAATGTCAAGGAGTTAGACTTCCTAACAACCATGATATCCAAAAAGGGCAGTTTCCCATCTACTTCCTTCTCATATGTGAATTTGATACTGTGAAAAACTTATTTAAATGTATAACAAATTGGTCGATATCGCATAAATTTAAATCAAAGATGGCGAAAACCTCATCGACATAACGGTACCACACTTCTGGGAAATAAAACCCTGAATTTTTTAATAGATTTTCAAATGATTTTAGAAAAATCTCTGCGAGAATGGGGCTAAGGCAAGAACCCATTGGGGTTCCGTTATTCATTCTATAGATCGTGCCTTTGTACACAAAAATATTATTGTTGACGCATAGTCTAGTCAAACGTAAAACTTCGTCGATCTGGTTTTGAAGGACTTTATTATTAACCAACACTTCTTTCAGGAAACAGAGTGTCTCGGGAATGGGGACACTGGGGAATAGAGATACTACGTCAAATGACACTAGAATCTCATTTGGTTTGATCTCCCTATTTTTAAATCTATTAGCGAGCTCAATCCCATTTTTAATTGAGCTATCGAATTCAGCAGCTTTTAGGATTTTAAGGAAATTAGCCAAAAATTTCGACATGGGGTAAAGAGGAGAATTAATGTTGGAAACAATGGGTCTCATATTTTGGCCTGGCTTATGGACCTTGGGAAGGGCATATAACTTGGGCAGAGTCAGGTTACTAATAGTTAAGGACTTAACTAAATTCTTTGGGATAGTGTTGGGGCAGTTTTTGACAATATTCTTAACTTCCCTAATTAGTTTTGTTAATGGGTTTTTCTTTAATACCTTGAAAGAGCCTTCTTCGATAATTTGGTCTACCCTTCTGAAATACTTATCTTTCTCCAGGATAACTGTGCTATTGCCCTTATCGCTTTTAAGGTAGAGGCAATTTTTGGATTTTAGGGACTTGATGATTTTGGAAAACCGTTTATCACTATCGGGTGTAATGTAGTTTCTAACATTATTTGAAAGAATTTGACAACATTGATCTCGGATGGAATTCTTACTAGTACCCGGTAAATATTTGATACCCCCTTCTATACAACCAACTAAGTTGTATAAGTCTTCTTTTTTATTATTGATGGCGAGTTTTAAACCTTTTGAAAGGTATTCCATTTCATCTTCAGTAAAGCTAACATTGGTTTGGTTAATGACATTGTCATGGGATGTCTTTCAAAAATGTTGGAAACTGACGGGGCTTTATAATGGAGGATAGACCTGAGTTTGTCAGATACCTTCTTACTCTTAACCTCTAATTTACGCTTGTTTACTAAAACCATATTACGAAAAAACTTATCCCATTCCTTTTTGGGTAAAATATTGCTAAGTCTTAGATGTAGAGAGTAGGCTAGAGTTTGGGTAACTGTGAGTTTATAATTGAGGTAACCAATTTCCATGTTTAACCTCTTGGTTTTGACTAAAGGGAGAATAGACTTTAAATGGGGGTCTTTAGTATTTTTAAATGAAATGCAATCAATAAACTTGGGGAACACTCTATTCGTCTTACAACAGTTTAAAAAACAGATGTCTCTTTTGAGTGCCTTAATTCTATAACTGAGTCTAAAGAAAAGTACTTCTAATTAGTCTAATTCTAGCTTCGTTCTCAAAAAGTACTTACAGGTCGTATTTTTTCTTTTTACTCGATGTGGTTAAAGAGTGTTTTATTTCTTGCATTAGTATTAACTTATCCACATCCTTCTTCCTTATAAAAATCTGTTTTCGGTCCTCTGCATTTTTTTGCATTATTGCCAGTTCCGGAAATTATATTTTTACTTTCATTAACATATTTGCAATTCAAAAAATTTATTTTATACTTTTTACTAAGTTTCATTAATTTATTTTTCAATGAGAATAATTCCTAAAATATCAGTGCAGTCTTGATTTTCCGGATAATCGAAAATTGTGGATAAATGAGATAATATGCTAAAAATTCATTCACACAATTTTAAACTTTTTAAGAATTCTCAAACTTTATTTCACATGTATTATTTCTTTGTAAGAGAAGTTTTATAATTTGGGTGCAGTACAAGAACATAAAGATAGTAAACACATACATATCATGATGACCAACTAGATGGTGGCAAGTTTTTTCATCACTTTCATGCTTTTTAAGACAGTTCAAAAATTCTAGTTTTTTGTTTATTCTTAAACCCGCTTGTTTTCTCTTCAATATAACATAATTGAATCTTATATTTCGAATTTCATGAGGTATAAGATTTTCACGAGAACAGATAAAAAATTTGAGATAAAGAGGTTTAGAAATATGGAGGGTTACTTTTAAACCAAGATCTTTAGGTTAATAAAGGTGCTGTGAAAGTACAGAGAACTATAGGAAATAAAATGGTACATATATAGAGAGTTACCCAGTACATTCAAATCCTGTTATAATGAATTCCATTGTAACAAAGTTTTCATTATAACGAAGTTTTTCTGCGGTCCTGGCAAAAATCCTAGTCATTTAATGTTATTACGATCCCGCCAAAACGAAATCTTTATAACGAAGTTTTCACTGTAACGAAGCAAATTTTTGGAAGTTTTATTTGGAAATTTTTGGAAATTGCACATTAGATAAGTGACAAATCGAATCTGTAAAAATCAGCAAATTAAAAATAGCTGCTCTTGTTAGTAAGACAAATTATTTTAGTATAGGTCTATAAACAAAACGATTTTGAAGATCACATTTCTATTCGAACAAATATTTTTAAGAAATACAGTATTGTTTTGAAACATCTTATTCATCACTATTTCAATATTGTGTATATGTACTGTATTGTTATCAATAAATGGTAGTAAAACAATAGCATTCCGGTAGTCCTGCGTGAGAATGGCCCAAGGTTTTTTAAACTTGTAATTCTTCAAAAAAAAAATACAATTGTATTGTAGTAAAATTCAATTATTTTAATACGTGCAATACAGTACTATAAAATTTGAACTAAATCTATGATATTTAATATTAAACTGAAGGAAAAACTTAAAGAATTGCATTAAAATGGATCTATTTTAGTCACGTGAAATGGAACTATTTTAATCGCGTAATGTTACGAAGGATGCAAACAAGACACTTGATGTAATGCTTATATTGTAATTATGTTAAACTGGTTTAAATATCTGAAAACAAGAACCATTAAAAAATAAAATCTTTGTCATGTTCAATTTATTTACTGAAATTATGCACACAGACTACTATTTACAGCAGAAAATAGCGGCTAACGCCCTTACTCACTCCCTTAAAGCAAGAGGCTACCCCAAATCTGTCATACGTGCTTCTATCTATAAGCATCGCAATTCCTGTTCTAACAACAATCCTAAACCTTCTCCAGCCATGGCCACACCTACGTTAGTTCTTCCTTATCATCCAACCCTCAATAGTATTAAAAATATCTTAAGGAAACATCAACATATAATTGATAGCTCTCCTCTTCTCCATTCCATTCTACCTGAACCACCTAAAGTTTCTTTTAAACGGACATCTAATTTTAAAGATATTCTGGTCCATGCTGCTATTACTAAACCATGCACTTCTACTAAGGGATGTTCTCCTTGCAATGAAAAGCGTTGTGGCGTTTGCCATTTTCTTAACCCTGCTACCTCCATTTCCAGCAGTGCTTCCTCCTTTACTTTCAAAATTAACCAGAACCTGATCTGCACTTCTCACAATCTAATTTACCTGTTGCATTGCAAGGTATGCCAGAAACAGTATCTCGGTGAAACAGGCAATACCATACATGCCAGATTTGCCGGACATAAATTCGACATCCTTAGCAATGCTGACACCCCTGTCGCTAAACACTTTAATTCCCCTGGCCACTCTTTAAGCCTTTATATTCTTCGTAGTAACTTCCATAACAAAAAAGAAAGAAAGCAATTCGAGTCTTTTCTTATTTGGAAATTCAATTCCCTCACCCCTAATGGCATTAACCTTAGCAAAGGCACCATTCCCTCATTATCTTTCCCATGTCCCTCTCCAACTTCAGCTATTCCTTAATTTGTCGCAAGCCCTATGGGCCCTTTTCTTCCTTCTTTTTTTTTATCTTTTATTTCTTCTTTTCAATGTTCTTCAATGTTCTTTCATATTTTTCCACCTCTGACCCGATGCTCTTACATGTGGGACTATTTTACAGGGTGACTAGCGACCGGAAATTGTCAGGGAATTTTTTTTTTTTTTTTTTTTTTTTTTTTTAACTGGGAACAGTCAGGTAATCATAAAATCGTAAATTTTGAACAATGTCAATAATATTCTTTCATGACAGCCTTTTTTGTCTGCTGATAATCAGGAATAATCAAGGAAAATTCAGGGAATTTTACGAAATCTTTTTGCTAGGCACCCTATCTTTCCTAAACGTTTTTATAATTTCACTTTCATATGTTTCATCCTATTGCATTTTTCTCGCCGCCCCCTTATTATTTCCTATTTGTCCTCCGTCCTGTCCTATCCCAACAGTTCTTCTAATTAATCTCATTTGTTCTCTTCTTGTTTTTCAGCCAATATTGTATTACTATTCCCCATTCAAACTATATATAAACCCGTCCGTTAGTACAACTTTCATAACTTCAGGATAATTCTCTAATATTCTCTTTGCTTTTAGAGAATTATCCTTTTTTGCTTTGATAAAGGATAGTCTCTATCCGAAACGTCAGCTTTTTATTTTGATTTTGATTAATTATTTTTGTTTATTATACCTTATTTTTTATTTAATTTGTATTTTTAATTAATAACTATTATTTATTGCATTCCAGGGTTCTTGTGTCTCGTCCTTCTCTTAATATATATCCATTCAAAATTATAAGGAATAATTGGTTAAATCAAAAACACTCTGAAAAATCTTTTTATTTTCCAAATTTTACAGAATTCACAAGTGCAAACAATGAAAACTTTTAGACTGCAAGTTTTTCTTCTTTAAAGGGTTACTGCCACCAAAGATCAATATCTATTTTATTGCTTAAAAATATGCATTTGTACATAAAAAATCATTATCAGCAAAAAAAACTGCACAAAAAACAACCAAAAATTAAATATTTTAAGTTGAAAAGTGTGTTTTTGTTCAATTCCTGTTTCATGAATTCAAAACGTGCGAAACAGGAAGTGACATCAGAAGGGTGAGCGGGATAGAGAGAGAAAGCGCTCTGTTACACGTTGAGGGAGAGAGAGGGTCTTCTATTTTTTGTTTTAATTCAGTAATCTCGTGACAGCAAATACATTCTGTTTCAGTTTTCATTACAGCACAAAAACCACATGTACACCTAAAATTATAAATATTTTTATTTATTTGTAAATTATTGCTTATAATTAAATTATGAAATTATAAAGTATTATTCAAATTATAATATAAGAATCTCATAAAGTGTATTAAATATAATTTAGATAATAATAATTAAACTGATAAATTTAAAAGTCAATTAAATAATTATTGATTTAAGGAGTTTAAATGATTAATTTAAATTTAAAACGAGTTTAGTCTCCTTATAATGGGGAAAATCGTGAAATAATTCTTTCATCTCCCAAGTTTCTTCAAGATTGGTGACTTTAATTTTAATTTTTGTTCTTATTATTTCACGATTTTGCCCATTATAAGGAGACTAAACTCATTTTAAATTTAAATTAGTCAATTAAATAATTTTATATCTTTATGAATCTTACTAACCAGTCATTTGTTTTAACCCTACTAGATGTGTGATGTTCTGGAGCATAATCATCGCACTCTGTTCTCTCTCCTTCATAAAAAGGTTCATATTGATATGGTTTGATTCCAAACCCTATTTTATCAACAAATTCTTCATCAGAAGAACTACTTTCAACCCTAAAATCCATTTCTAATCCAATATCCTATTTAAATTCAAGTTGCTGTGCTTCGGTGATCCACTTGTTCTTTTTACTAGTTTGTAAATGCCTCTCTCGCACTCACGCGCTCACCCTTCAGACGTCACTTCCCGTTTGCTCTTTTCATTGCCCCCAAAACATTGCAGGGAAGCATTGAACACAAAAAGTACTGTTTAACCATTATTCATTGTTGTAAGGTGAAAAATGACATCAGATATGAAATTTACAACCAAAAATAGGCCTAAATTTGTAAAGTTGTATTTTTGGTGGCACTGACCCTTTAAGAGAACTTCATAATTGTGAAGGCTATGGTTTAGTAAAATATGCTTATAATTTAACTTTAAAAGCTCTATCACCTTCCGATTTGGAAAGACAGAATGTAAACTTAGTTTTAAAAATATTTAATGAATTTGTAGCTTAAGCTTTACATCAGCTTGGTCCTAAACATGGCATTCCCCATTTTTCTGGTACCGCAGCATTCATTAAGATTATTCATACATGGTTTAGTATCATGAATGTGAAATCACCATACAAAGGTATACGTTTAAATGACAAACACAAATATCCCCTTATTAATTCTGACAATGATGAAAACAAATTATTTTTGCATCAATTTCTTGTTTGGCTTGATGAATGGACCAATATGAATTGCCAAACAGGAAAACTAACTAATGAAACGCATTCAGCATTAAGGCAGACAACTTCTGCAATAATCAAACTTGCATCTTATTGTAGAGATGAATTTGGTCTTGAATATATACTACCAGGGAAGTTTCAGACAGATAATTTGGAAAGCCGATTTAGTTTATATAGGAAGCTTGCTGGTGGACAGTATAATGTTTCTATTAGACAGATCTTTGAAGGTGAAAAGAAATTAAGAATGCAGTCAACAATTAAACTTTCCTTGAAATCAAAGACTCATGGAACAGTCATGGTTAATGACTTTGATCTGGATACAAATTTTGCTCATGTTGATAGCTTTTTAAGTAGTCAAAATGAAAATGAGAAATTCTCTATTAAAATAACAGATACAGATTTTGAAAATTTAAATGATAAAATGCCGGTTTTCATATATATAGGAGGTTATATACTGTGTATGTTGTTTTGAAAAAATTAAAATGTGAAGAATGTAAAAATATTTTGTCCTTGACTAATTCTTCAAATTTTACCGTTAATTTAAATAGAGGTCAATTGAAGTACCCATCTGAAGTAGTTGTTAACATTATAATGTATATTTATATTGTTGTTAACAAACTTTGTTTTGAATTTGAAGAATTGTTTCTTAAAGTGAAAAATCAAAGGATGGTGGCAGCATCTTTGGCTTCAGAAATTATAATAAACGAGGAGATGTTATTTAATGAAACCTGTCAGAACCATTCCTCAGAAAAGATTTTAAATATGATAATATGGTCAGCTGTAAATATTTTTTTAAATAATTATTGTAAAGAAAGAAACAGTGTTGATAATGCACCAGTACATAAAAAGAGAAAATTCAAACTTTCAAATCTTAAATTATTTGTCATAAAGTTGTGTGCATCTGTATTTTTACAATAATCCTTAAAAATATGTAAAACGGTGAGCGCAAAAAATAATTTTATGATTACAATTCTTTTTTTTTTTTTTAAATTAATTTGGAGTTGTTTTAAGTAATGCAGTAAAGATTTGTTATTATGAACGTTATTTTAAAGGTTGAAATTGTTATATATTAGTTTTTGTTTTGATTAATAAAAGCTTTTATTTTTTTAAAATTGTTTAGTTTTATTTTTCAAGGTTCTTTGTAATTCTTTTGTTAATGCTTTATGTAATAATTTTGTTTTTAATTTTTACTGGAGAGAATTATTAACATGAAATTATAAGCATTAACATTTCCTTCATTAAACTTGTTGTTGCTTCCAAGAAATTGTGAATTTATTATGGTATTTGTTTATGAGGATGAACAAGAGTTATTTCATTTTTTTCTTTATATTTTTTGTAATATAATTTTGATTGTATTATGAATATCTATTGATAGTTTTGCTAAATTAACCATTGATTATTTCTTACTTTTTTATTAATCCTTAAAAAAATTTTTTTGTTAATGATTTGTAAATCATTATTCATATTCTTATTTCAACATGCCCTTTCATGTTTTTTAAATTTAATTTAATTATTATATTCTATGGAGAATTTCATATTTCTAAAACATATATGTAAACAACAAAAATTGTATGTTTAAATGTCAACTATTAAATTTAAAAAATAAATAATATATGAAACACTAATGAAGTTTTTGATTTTTAATCTTTCATCTCCAATCCTCTCTTTCTATCAGTTTTTCTTTTCTTTTTATTTTATTTTTAATTATTTAGCATTTATGAAATTTATATATTGCAAAAAACGTACAGCTCCTCTGAAACATTTAGCTCTTAAAAATTGACTAGCACTACCACATTTCAATGCTACGGCCTTCTCTCTCGGGGGTCACGTTCTATCACCTAATTGCTTAATGTATGTAATTGTTTGGATAACTTATTTTATTTAACTTAATTGTTGTGTGTGTCGTTGTGTGTTTAATTTTCTTCATTCAAAGACAAACTTGTTAATACTTTCTTTATTTTTAATGTTAGAAATTCTAAATTGCAATTTAAAATAAAATGCATATTTCACTTTTAAATTACATTTTTTTTACAAACACTCACTTTAGCTTTACTACTCAAAATAATTAGGGGAGCACGGAATTGTGATGACATTATGCAGAGTAATCAGACAAATCAAGTATCTATGCATGATAAATGTAAGTCATGCGATACCTGGGCCGTTTTCCACACCTTGAAATATTAATGCAAAATGTTGCATATGACTGCAAAATTATGTAGAATGCTAATGTCAAATTGATGCGAGTTTGATCAGTGCTTCAGTGAGGAAACAACCCCTAGACAGCAAGGAGAGGAAGTTTGATAGGTAATTTTTTAGCATTTGCAAGATTGGCAGATACCATTATGACAAGTGCTAAAAACGAGGATCTGTCAGTTTGCTTGGATCATTATTTCTGTTTGTGGATCATTTAACAATGGTTCAACAAAGTGATTTATCAGAATCAGTGGCTTGGAGAGCTATGGGAGGCTTGAAACAGGACAGACTCACATGTCATTTCTTGATTTGGACACGATTTCAAGAGATGGAGAACTTTCAGTGAAGGTTAAGGCAAGGACATCCATCAGGAACTTCAGCATAAAAAGATATGTACATACTTATTGATCAACTGGTCCGCACAAAATATGTCGGTTTTGCCAACTTTTAGGTGAAATATTTGAAAGTTAGTATTCTATCGAATAGCAATTATATCAGTGTAGACTGGACGTGCTTGGTATAAAGGTGGGGGGGGAGTTTACTCATGTGATTATGTCACACAAATTCAACATAATGATAGTCTTTACTGTAATGAACTAATTTCAATATTATAATACTAAAAACAGAAAAAAATAAAAAATAGAAAGTTGTTATTTTAATATTTAAAAAATTTATTTTTGAAAATTATTTTTCTACTCCTAAATATGGAATACATTTACAATAAAAAAATATTTTTGAAATGCATACAATGTTTTCAGACAGAAGGAGTAAATTTAGTAATTTGTATATTTATTATAATTACATAAAAATAATCTTTGTTCTCCCTCCTCCCCCCCCCCCTTCCCTCTGCATCCTGTCACTTAAGTAGTAGTTGAGAGCACTGATGAGATAGCACAAAAGACTTCTGAATTCTTAAACCCTAAAAGAGTAAATGTAAGAATTTGATACAATTGCTTGTATAAAATAATTAAAAAAAAAAAAAAAAAAAAAGACATCAAAGAACTAACCATTTGTGTAGAAAATATTTGTAGAAAAATTTTGAGGCTTTCAAATTAAGGTGTTTTGTTTGTTTTTTTAATTAAAATACTTGATTATGATATTATATATGGAGATGAGTATACAACCTCAATTCAAAGGAAGCGTGTTCCAAAACAAAAATAATGTGATATTTTGAAAAAAAAAAGTGAGTTGAGGTTTCCTGAATAAAAAAAAATGATTTGATTTTTTTTTTTTTTGTTAAAAAAAAATTTGAGGAGGATTTTTAAAGTTTCAGTTCATTTTTTAACTCATGAGTATTTCTTTAAAACATCAATAGTCTAATATCTGCTGCATGAATTATTTTTTTAAATATTTGAATAACATCCATTGCTTTCTAGATGTATGTTTTTTTTAGGATATTATTCAAAATTATGATCAAATAAATATAATATTCATTACCTTATCTAAAAATCCAACAAATATTTTAAGATATTGAGTACAATGTAATAAATAGAATAAATATTTTTTTATTTATAAAATCAATTTAAATAAATTTATATAACATAATTGTTGAATTTTTTATCTTTACACTTATATAAACTGTATTAATAGTTTCTAAATCTAAAGATTCCGGTAGTATATTTTTATCTAAAGATAGAAATTAAAAAGTTTTTATTGTAATATTCACAGGTCAAAGTAATTGGGTGTTTTGTGGGAGGTTGTTCACGTTACAGAAATACAACTTGTAAAAGTTTTATTGCTTGTTAAAACTACAATAAGATATCAATCAGAATTTGATATAAAACTCATTAATTTTTTTTAGAATGATTATCTAATAGTTCTCTTCATTTTATTGCCTTAATAGAATGTAGTTCAAGGTTACCAGTATACAGACTACCCAAATAGACTTTGAATCATTACTTGATAAGATTTCTCTCTAAAAGAAGAATTTGATTAAACTGAATTCTTTCCACAGAGTTTCCATCTGAAATAGAGGGCTAACTGAATTTCTGTGAGGATGCATTTGAAAATTATATGTCTAGCATTTGTTTCATTATTTTTGGGTGGTAATGCCAATGAAGATGTAATTATAAAATTAAACAATGGAAATGTTCGTGGTCTTAAAATGACTAGTGTAAAGGGAAACGTTTTTTACTCATTTAGAGGAATTCCATATGCAGAACCACCAACAGAAAATCTTCGCTTTATGGTAGAAATGTATCTTTTCAAAATGAATTATATATATAATCATATAAATTTACCTTTATTTATTTATTTATTTATTTATTTATTTATTTATTTATTTATTTATTTATTTTATAGCCTCCTGTTGAAAAGAAAGCTTGGAATAATGAAATATTAGATGCTACAAAAGATGGGCCTGTTTGTCCACAATTAGATTTCTTAGAAAAAACATTTATTGGACAAGAAGATTGCTTGATTCTCAATGTTTTTACTTCACAGGTAAGCCTTTAATATTGGATAAACCAATAACTTTTTTTGGATTTTAAAAACATTCCCCAATATACATCTCTAATTCACTCGCTTATTCATTTGCATTTGCTCACTCACTCACTTATACCCACTCACTCACTCACTCGCTCACTCACTTATACCCACTCACTCACATTGATTTGTACTCCCTCACACACTCTATCACTCTCTCTCTCTCTCTCTCTCTCTCTCTAAAAAATTAGACTAAATACAGAATTCCACAAAATAAAATATAATAAATATCTCAGGAAAAAATTGAAAATTTGTGTACACGCTTGTGCAAATTAATTGAAACAAAGACATTTTTTCATTACATTTACTGCTTTTGAATGAATGATGGTGTAGGAAGCCTATATATACCAATAGAAGAAATGATGCGCTCACCACGAAAGAAAGTTGTTCCAGAGCTAGAAAAGAGGTTTCCTGACGGTCCTGGGATATTGCAGCAGACTTAACGCTCTGTCACTCATCAAAATTGCTGAAGAAATTCATGACAGAGCAGCAATACAGGTACTTGATTGGCCAGGGAATTATCCAGACACAAATCCCATTGAGAATTTGTCGGCTGTATGCAAAAGTCGCCTTCATGTTGTGGACTGTGTGACTATGGAGAAGCTCATTCAGGAGCTGATTTTCAAATGTTACTTAAAAATAGAGGTCATATCCATTACTAATGTATGTATATGTAGGTTTCGTGCAATAAACAATAAATTGCCTGTTTCAGTTAATTTGCACAAGGGTGTATATGTAATGTAGCAGAAAAGATATGACAAGCTTATGTGTTTCACAATAGGTGTGATTGCCTTTTAAGCTTAGTTTGTGTATCTATCTGTGTACATGGATAAAATTGTATTCTAATGCAACCGTTTTCTTTCATCTTTGAAATTTCAAATGGGAACCCCCCTTTTTTTAATTACAGATTCGGATTCTATGCTAAAAAATACACAAGTTTTGTCTGAAACATTTTTTTTTGATTCATGATAAATGGCACTGTAATCACACAAAATAAGATTTTTGGCAATTCTCAAGAAATACAGTTTGGATTGAAAAATTAAAAAAAAATACCTGTTCAATGTTTAAAAGTGTTGTAAATGTTTCTTTATAAATGGCACCTTTTAGGTAGCCCCACGAGAGAAAATCTGGAGAAGTAAGGTCTGGCGATTTGGCTGGCCAGTGCACTTATCCTCCTATACCAATCCAGCGATTATTGTAATCCCAATCTAATATCTCACGTACTACTAATGAATAATGTGCTGGACAACCATCATGTTGAACCACATGTTCTGTCGCACTTCCAAGCTCAGGTCTTCAAGCAATTGTGGTAGCTCATCTTCAAGAATGTTTCTGTATTTATCATTCAAATTACCATCAATCGCCATAAGGTCCTATAAGTTTATCACCAATTATTCCACACAAAACATTAACCAACCAAGGACGCTGATGGTTTACATCACAAATCCATTATGGGTTTTCTACATCTTAATAATGCATGTTATGTTGGTTAACCTCAACATGGTTCGTAAATGTTGATTCATCTGGCTCATTTGTATTTGCTCAACTGCCCATTGATAAAATGTTAATCGTTTTTGAAAATCATTGCCATTTAGTTCCTGATGCAAGGACAACATGATATAGATGAAATTTAGGTAACTTTAGTATTCTCCAAACATTGATACAAGAAGTTCCTGATTGGTGCAATATTTCTCGGATGCCCGCATGTGGATTATGAGCTGCTGCAGCTAGTATTGCTGTTTGATTATTTTCTCCACAAACAGTGGCTGCACGCATATTTTCTTCAGCTATACACTTCTGTCGGTATAAAACTGTTTAACTACTATAACAAAAGAAGAATATGATCGTATTCTTTCAGTAAAATAATCAGCATACAAATTGATACCATCATCGATATTTCTCCTACATTCATCATAAATGAAAATCATTTCAATTTTTTTCTTTCCACAGTTAAAAGTTATCCATGATGCAAAGTTAAAAGAGAATGAGACTGCCATGGAACACATTTCAAAAATTGATTAAGCACCTCCCCTAATTAGAGATGTAAGTGTCTAATAGCGTATATATTCGTGCGTAAGCTGACCCCTAATTTTGACCCCGAAAAGTGTAAAAACGCCATGACTCAAGCAAAAGCTGAGGCAAAAAAGGAAAGTAAAGGCAAAACTTCAGACGAAAGAAAATCGTTATACAACACAACTATTACAAGCAATTTTTGTGTAATTACAAGAAGTTTAAATTTATAGTGGTGTGGAAAAGCCATCAAACATAGCTTCTTCTTCATCTGACTCTCCAAAAACTTGATGAAAATCTTCATTCTCATGCTCATCATCCACATCGTCTTCAGTCTTGTTTTCATCGGCCTCACTTTCATTATTTTTATTTTTCGAAGCAATGCAGAATTAATGACTGTATGTAATAATAGATATTCATTGTAACCGTATTAGCTTTCTTTATAAATCATTCTTGGATGATTTTCAAGATGCACTTGATGACAGTTACCTAGGTCGGTGCCATCTTGTTTCGGGATTTGACTTATGCATTTGCTTCTTACAATGGAAAAGTGGATGGAAAATTGAGGAAAAAGACGTGAAATAATGCACTGAATGATGCACTATGCACTCTATATTATATACAGTTGTGCAATGTGCTGTAAGGCATAATAAATTTATCTTGGTGATAGTATCTTAGTAAAATAAAAAGGTACAAATAGTGCTTGGTGATAGTATCGTAGTAAAATAAAAAGGTAAATAAAAAGGTACAAATAGTGCTTGGTGATAGTATCGATGCTAGCCCATGTATCGATGTTGAAAAAGTTTCGATATCGAATCTTCGATGTTTCGATGTTCCATTTTAAATTCATTATCTCTTGAAGAACTGTTTAGGTTAATGTACTGATGTATTGCAATGAAAGAACATCCAAAATCATGCTGGTTTCGTTTGAAGAAAAGAGTTTGGTCCCATTATCCACAAATTCTGTAACCAAATGTGGGGGTTTTTGGGAACCAAAAATAAGGATAATTGATTACTGTTTATGGTTTATATAAGTTTGTCATCTAGATCTGAATGTCACTAAAATTTAGATAAAATTTTATTTCTTTTAAAACCAGTCGGTCTTATTAACATTATTGCTGGTAAAGAGCAATTTTTAATGTTATCATTTATGTACTTTAGTGATTGTTGATGACTGAGAAGCTATAAGAAATACCTGACTCGTTCAAAAATGCATGATAACCCCCTCCACAATTCCTAAAAAGTATCAGCTTTTTATCTTTCTATTTCTTTGTTGTTTGTGTGTTGGTGTTTGTTTGTGTCTCCCCCCCCCCCCCCCCTGAAGTAACTAAAAGCAGGCTGGGGCGTACCAGAAAAATCCAGGAAGGCAGCTAGTAATTAAGTACGAAGGATAAAATTAAATTAACCCCACAAAAAACTTTCATTAAAAAAAATAATTGAAACCCAACCCCAAAAAGAAATAAAAATTCTAAGATAGAACTACAAGGAAAATAGCACAGCAAATACGTTTAGCCCTTGTCAGGCGAAGAAAGATTTATTTACAAATAGAAGATTAATCCAAAAAATGAAAAAAATAATACAAAACATGGTCGCCGGAAAACATAATAAATAACAATAAAGCTAGCAGGTAATTCTTCTACGAATTCTTCTTGGGTTTTTTTTCACATCGCAGATAAAGTCTCTGGAATCAACCGTCGACAAGGGTAAGGTAAAAAAAAAAATAATAACAAAATACAAAAGATACGAAAGGAAGAAAAAAAAAAATCGGGTAATAAAGCAAAATACTAAACTTCTAGAGAGGCACACGGACTTGGCTCAGATCAAAAATTAAAAGCAAGTAAGTTATCTCTCGAACGGCTAATCTTCTTTACCGTTATTGTTACTCATTAGTTAATTAAGTCGCCAGAAATTTTTTCTTCTTTTTTTTTTATTTCTTGAACTGGCCAGTTAATTCAAAACATACATCTAACCTTAAGCGGGGCTAGGAAGAATTCTCTGAGCTCAAATCCAATATGCCGCTCCAAAGTCAGCGTTGACGTTGAATATGGTGCTTAAATCACGTTCCATGGATTTTCTTCATCGAGGAAAGACTGAGTCCTTCTTCAGACCTCGTCACGGTGGATCGATTGACAAAATTTCCAAGCCGAATTCTATCATTGAAGAATGCGCTAGGTCCGTAAATCTTCTGTTGCAAGTCAATTGAACATAAGAAGGCGTCGTGTAGACCTTTTGTATGGGAGGTCTACTGTAATCCTGTGGGGATAGGAAAAGTTACATAAATAAAACGAAGTTACTCTAAAAAATACTATTCAGAGGCATCGAGGAGACATGGCTGAAACATAATCAAACTATGTCCACTGCATTAACTAAATGGGTCCAAATTCCATGTCTACAATCAGTCGTCAGGGTCGGAGCACTTCAGCGGAGCAGATCGGAGGTGATCCATCTTCTCCGGGCTGGTATAAGTCACTCCCTTCTTGTCATAAGTTCCTCACCACTCGGTTTTGTCAACAATGCCTTTTCTTTTCACGCGAAGCGTGCCACGATTCACGTTCAATCACAGACGGCTTTCAACAAAGCAACTGGCCTAATCGGTCACGAGAGAAACATAGTTATCAGAAAAAAATATGATCAAATAATAAAGTAAAGGCACGTGGTTCGTGAACGGCTTCGAAAATAAATAAATAAAATTGATAATCAACAAAAAAAATAACCAATTAAGGCTTAAATACTAAAAAAAATACCAAAATACAGATAAAACAAAAAAAACATACAGATCAAGAAAATAAAGCATAAAAAAAAAACATACAGATCAAGAAAATAAAACATAAAAAAAAAAAACATAATAGATAAGAAGGAAAAAAAAAACAAAAGAGTGAAACAAAAAAAATAAAATTCCGAGGGAAAAAAAAATTAAAATAAAGAACAGGCGTTAAAGTAACAAAAAAAATGGTTTCTCTCCTTCTAGTGAAATTCAAAAAAAAATTCTAAACAAATGGTAACTTATTACCTAAGGCCATTTTCAAAATTAAAGAACCAACCTTGACAAATTCGTTACGATAAATCCTCCTTGCAGCAATGTCATCTGCTACTAACAAAAACGCACCCCGAGAACCATTACGACAGGGACAAAATTCGGCTTGAAAAAACTTGGGGCGTTACAGTGTGTGTGTGTGTAATGGTAGAGTATATTGCTGTGTACTGCTAGCAGATGACATTGCTGCAAGGAAATTTCTCAGTTGTATGTGCAAATGTGTGGGCGTATTCCTGGACAGAGTGAGAAAACATGGAAGCAGATAATCATGGGCACTGATGTAAAGATAAATAATAAACTCTTTTTCCACAACAAAAATAGATTGAAAAGATACAACCTTACAAGATGCATTCCATAGACTACCTGAATATTATTGCTGACCAAGTCCATCCTGCAATGCTGCATTTTTATGTAACGGCTTCTTCATGGGCAACATTGCTGCTGTTTTTACACATAGTTGGTTCAGCAGTGGTTTAGTGAGCATGAAGATGACTTCCAGATCTTAGATCTCAACCCCATAGAAAATGTTTGGGACATATTGGAAAAATGACCCATCCAATAATAAGATCCCTTGTCAACAAATCTGCAAGAACTAAGGGAATGTCTCGTGAATGCCTAGTCTTCCATTGATTTACAAGTGCTTCAACACTTTACTGACAATTTGTCAAAAGTGCTTAATGTGCATGCATATTTTGACACACTGCATATTCTGGTGTTGCTTCCAGAAGTGTGTGAAAGCCATTATTCTGGTTCACAAAAGCAAATGTTTTACATGTAAAAAAACTATTTCATTGTATTTCTGAAGAAACATTAATTATTAAACTTACTATTTTTATAAACTAATATTTCTTTATGCCTGCATAAATAAAGTTATTATGAAATAATATCAAAATTATTATCTCAGTCTCTTAGCTGCTAACGGTTTGGACAAATCAATTTCAAATCTTAACAAGGAATGATAACGAGAAATACGTTATCGTCCTTGTATCTGTGTTATATTATATATAAACCCCTCCTTAAAAAGGTATTTTGTTTTTATTTAATTATAAAACATAATACAAAGAATGAGAATTGTGAGGGGAGTGAAAGAGTTGTTAAGTGTTGCTATTTTAAGATTGTTATCATTGTTACATGTTTTGGTTTCTAAGGAGGTTTTGCTCTCATCCAGTGATGTTAAAGCATGCATGCACAATAAGGCATATTTAAGCACTTCTAGCTGAATGACCCCACTTGAAATTTTCCCTTACTACAGCCACTGAAAGGATGATATAGTCTTCTACTGCATACAGCAGGCCTCTATTCAAAGAGACCAGCCATTTGTGTATATGCCTCGTACGCCTCTCAGATGGCAGCACCGTTTTTCTAGTTTCAGCACTCATAGCGGCGAATTTGTAAGTTCTCGTGGGAGAGAGAGGCTGAATGCGCTAATAGCAAATAGTAAAATGGATTGCAATGTTGTGTTACGATGCGGCTTCTTGCCAATTTTTCATACACAGTTCTTCAGAGAATCGATGATTATTATTTTACGTTTATTCTTTGTATTACTGTATAATTTACAATTTTTATTGATTTATATTTTTTAAAATTATAATCACTATGTTAAAAATAATTTGGAAATGCTACATTTATCTTATGACCATTTTCCTTGTTTATATTTAATAATATTATATTTATTCTTCTTTATATTCTACTATTTATAATTTTTATTCTTGTAAACTGTTATTAGGCTGTCATAGCCTGTTGCTTGCAAAATTACAAATCAGTAAATAAAAAAAATTCTTTATTTTGGCATTTATGTTAAGGAGGAATCACACTATATCTCAACATTTGTAAAAACTGAGAAGCTGAAACAGTTACAAAAATAGTTCATAATTTATTAGTCTGTTAGCCAATTAAAAAAAAGTATAATACGGTAAATAAGATACGTTGTGATAAATTCACACTGAATAATAATTTTAAATTTCTTTTATACAACTTATGAAAAATAAAACAAAACTCATACTTTCTCTCATTTGTCGACCGATATGTTTGTTTGGATACTCTTCGTCTCACTTCTTAACCATGACCTTTCTGGTAAGGGTGACCCTAAAGTAGCAGTGCTACAACCAGCATAGCTCACAGCACAGTGGAGATATAGCTATATCTCCACCGTGGCTCACAGAATCCCAGAAGCACCCAAACCCCTGACCCACGGTAAGGGGCATCCACTCAGGGGAAAAAAAAACTTCATGATCTGAGAATTACGATACTTCTCAGAAACAACGATGGAAGCGGTGAATTACAAATTTTTGCTTCGAAGCATCGTACTCTAGATCATGGTGTATGAAAAGAAATTTAAAATTATTATTCAGAAAGAAAACATTTGTTTCCACAGACTCAGGTCTGCTTTTCCTGTATAATGGGACTCTGAAGGTTTGCTAGCGCACAACAAACATGAACGATACTGTCAATAAGAGGAAGCAGCTCGATTTCGGCATTAGAGAATGAGCGTATTTTTGTAGGTATTGCTACAGCCCATAACAGAGCAATTTTTATTACTCATACTGCAATAATAGCCTGGTAACTAACAAAATTCTAATTAATAAAAAAAAACGTGGATTGACTACTGGATTGTTGTGATGAGAACGAAATCGCCCTTCGCCCTATGCTGATAGTCTCAGCGTCTCACAGGACTATTGCTGGAAACTGCCGCTTAGTGGCGCAGAGTCGCGATGAAAGCTAAGGTGTACGGGGCCTATTGTCAAACAATAAGATTAAGAGCATGAGTGGAATGATTGATTAACAAAAAAAAAGGGTGTTAATCCATGGATTTTTTATATTTTAATAGTTTCTCATTTTGTAATGAGATTTTAAGTAATAACTACTGCTTTAATCAATGTACTTTTAATAATTGTTTAATAATGACTGCTATTACTGTATTTTCAGAAATAAAATTAAAATATTAAAAATAAAAAGTATTTTTAAAAATATCACGTTTTTTTTGTTTGTTTTTTTTTTTATAAATACCAATAATTTAAAATAACCTATAATTGAAATCGATTCAATGTATGGATAAACATTTGTGCTTGAACTGCTTTATTTTTTTCTTTTATAGTTGCCAAATGAAGAGAAATTTGAACCTCAAGCTGTCATGGTATTTTTCCATGGAGGTGGCTTTAATTTTGGATTCAGCACTAGTTCATTTTATAATCCAAAAAGTCTTATAGACACGAATGTTGTAATTGTCTCAGTAAATTATCGGTTAAATGCTTTAGGTAAGTATAGAACAATCTATTCCTTTTATTAGAATTTGTGATTACCATTCTGAATCTTACTAAGATGTTATGTAGCGAACTTTTCTTTTTCCTACTCTCCTCTGCCTGAATTATTCATTTACGATATACTGTATAATAAAAATTTACTAATTTTTCTTTCATATACAATGAAAGGGCACAAATAATAGAATACTTGGTTCCCAGCAAGCAATTGTGTTATCTACTTGGCAATAGATTAACCTGCTTAGGAAGAATGTAGCTAGAAATCATGGCAACATTGACACTAATCAATAATTTGAAGTCCAGATAGATAAACATCGTAATGTGACCAAACTTGGAAAGGGGTGATAGTGTCTAGAACCTATATCATTCTGCTTCAGAAGTGGTGCAGTAATTTTTCACTGTCTTTGTTATGTTCAAAGTGTATTGGGTAACATTAGGATTGAATTAGCATTAGTTTCATGATACTATGATATTTCCAGGGTAATATCGGATTTTGGGAAAAATTCTAAGTGGAGAAAGGCATGGCTGAACTTGGCTATTGGTATTTGGTTCCTCAATCAAAAAAGGAACAGTGGAATCTGACTTTGGATGGCTTGAGGTACTCACCTGGTCTAATTTGTCTTTCACCCAATTAGTCAAGTGATCAGAATGTGAATACTTGAGGGGAAACCCAACAAAGCTATGGACCATTTATGTAATAAAAGGCATGTTCAACAGGCTTGCTGGGACCACTTGTGCATCTAGATGAATCTGAACGAATCAGGAAACATGTCATTTACTAATTTTGTCAATTTACGAGGGGCGATTGATAAATAAGGTCTCCATGGCTGTAACTTTTTTATTTGTTAACCAATTTTCAAAATTCTTTTTGTATCTTATACTCACATTTGTTCTCTATGTAATGCACTATTCTCTTTTCGACATAGTCCCCATTCCTTTCTAAGCATTGCGCCAACGCGTGACTAGTTGGGTGAACCCGTCGGAGAGGAATTCCGGAGTTGTTGTCGACACCAGGATTGAATGGCAGCGTTTCCCTCGTCATCAGAACCAACTTATGTCCCGTAAGGGGCTCTTTCTTCTTTGGGAAGTGATGAAAGTCGCAATGTGCAAAGTCTGTCATTTTTGAACTCCAATTTTTCATCTTTAAACTGTAGGCACTGCAACGCCTCTGGTGTGTGGTGACTCGTGTGCGGGCGGACGTTATCGTACTCCAGAAGAGGGTCCAAAGCAAAAACCAAGCAGTATAATGAGATTTTCACTTCATTACTATATACACTGAGTTAGCAAAACTCATGGGATAGCAAGCACATTGATTGATGGGCATGGCTCACGAATTCACAGGGGTAACGGATTCTGGGAATGGACCATTAGACGTTGTGGGAAGAGCTTGGATAAGTGATTAATCAGAAATGGCACATCGTCGCGAGTTGACGTCTTTTGAACGGGGTATGATAGTAGGTGCCCGGCGCATGGGATGTTCCATTTCGGCAGTGGTGCAGGAATTTGGCTTTCCCCACTCAACTGTCTCCAGGGTGTATTGGGAATGGCTGGATGAAGGCATCACAGTCCACAACAGGCACCATACCGGGCGTCCAGCTGCCCTGAATGATCGTGACCGGCGACACCTGGGACGAATGATTCAGAGAGACAGGAGCGTAACAGTTCAGCAAATCACAGACCAGTTCAATACTGGCCGCACTAGAAACGTCTCTCGGTGGACAATCCGTCGGAATCTGCATGCCCTCGGGTTTGGCAGCCGTCGCCCTACACGGGTGCCAATGCTTACCCAGCGTCATCGGACACTCCGGCGTGCATTTGCCACCAACCATCTTGGCTGGACTCTGCAACAGTGGCGTAACGTCATATGGTCAGATGAGTCACGATATCAACTGTACCACGTTGATGGGAGGCACCGTGTGTGGCGCAGACCTCACGAAATAATGGATCCCGCATGCCAACAGGTGGTGGTGCAGGGTGGTGGGGCGTCAGTGATGGTCTGGGGTGCATTTTCCTGGTTTGGAATGGGCCCTCTGGTTATCCTGGACCAAACGTTGAATGGTCAACGGTATCGTCAACTCATCGGAGACCATCTGCACCCGTTTTTGACATTTCAACACCCTGACGACGTAGCAGTCTTTCAAGATGACAATGCTCCATCACATCGCTCCAATGTCGTCCGCAAATGGTTCGAGGAGTATGCAGGAGAGGTCCAACGACTTAGCTGGCCAGCCCGGAGCCCTGACATGAATCCCATCGAGCATATCTGGGATGCTGTTGAAGTCAGGCTCCGGGCACTGGATCATCTGCCCACGAACGGGCAGCAACTATCTTCGGCTCTGCAGACTATCTGGTGTCAACTGCCTCCAGAAGTGTACCAGGGACTTGCAGACTCACTACTACGCCGTATTGCTGCACTCCAAAGGGCCAGAGGTGGCCCGACCAGATATTAAGTAACTATCCCATGAGTTTTGCTAACTCAGTGTATATACACAGGGTATATCTGAAACCTTGTCACAAACTTGGAGGGGAGATAGTATGGGTGATTCTAGCAAAAAAGTTCATATGAACATGGGTCCAGATTTGAACGATAACTGAGATATGAACAAAAATAAAGATGCTGCCACTAAGATCAACAAGTTAATCAAGATCTATAAAGCCTAGATTAATGAAATTTGGAGGAATAACAGAGTACAAAAGACTGTGTGTACCATTAAAATTTAGTCGAAATCCAGTGAGAAGTTTCTGAGTTAAGGCGGGTTTTCAAAGACGTGTTGTCTGTGTGTTCGTGGGTATACGTTGCATGTGTCCGTATCCGTTCACGCGAGCCCCGTTTTCATAGCCACGTTGTGTGCGATTATGCGTTTTTTTAGAAAATAGATAAAATGAATATGCTTGAAAATATTGATGTAGATATTCTTTTATTGGCATTATATCGGAGACATATAAGAAGACGAAGAAGTAAAAGATGATGGTGGGTTGGCCCTTACTTTAAAATCGAACGAATAAGGGCGAGTTTAGAAATCTACTACATGAAGAGCGAGACTCCATGATTGATACTTCTTTCAAAATTACCTTGGGATGTCTCCTGAGTGTATGATAAGTTGCTGCAAATTGTGGAGCAAAGATTGTACAGATTTAATATTCCGTGTCTTTATATCGAGAATTTTTTGAATCATAAAGAACTGGATATGTTTGTACTTTTAGAATTATTTCTGTAGAAGCTCGTCTTCGCACATGTTGTTCGGGAGTCGCCATTTTCATGAAACAATTGATTGGTGGATTTTGTCATGTGATCCGTTTAACACATCCGTACAGATTGAAAAGTTGACTCCGAGGGAACTCTGGTGTGTGAGCAATCCGTTGATGTGCAACGAGATCTGATTGGTTGACCTTCAAACGCATACGTACTGCGTATTTGAAAACCCCCCTTTACTCTGTCATAATTGTAACAAGTGCTGGTTAGTACTCACAAGTAAACACGTGTTATGATGTTGAATGAGTAACTCGGAAACTTCTTGTTGGAATTCGGTCAAATTTTAATGGTGTACACAGTTTTAGGTGCCCTGTTATTCCGCCTAATTTCATTATTCTGTGCTTTACAGAACCTGAGTTATTAACTTGTTGATCTTGGTGGCGGCATTTTTATTTCTGTTCATATCTCAGTTATCGTTCAAATTCGGATCCATGTACATATGAACTTTTTTGCTTAGAATCACCCATACTACCTCCCCTCCAAGTTTAAGACAGGGTTTTAGATACACCCTGTATATCAAGTTTTCAAATTCTGTACTTCCAAAACTATCACTATATTAATCTGGGTATATTATTTTTCCTTATCATCTGAATTACAATAGAGTCCACTTACAACAGCACCGGAAATAAGAGTAGTCCGGATTTAAGAGCCATTTTTTCTATGTCCCCTCTAGTCCCCTCTATTTTCTATATTAATAGAATCCGGATAAAAGAGCAGTCCACTTATAACAGTGTTATTTTTACCCAATTTCCCTTTTAGTCCTCATATAAGAGCTTTGACAATGAACAGTTCTGTGATTGTAGCTGGAATCCGTTTTGCAATTGGTCACTGCAGTCCATTCTGATCATGTTGGGAACAAAAATCGGAACATTCTAGCGGAAGAGTTCGAACCTGATAATGTGTATAATGCTGACGAAACCGGGCTTTTGTTTTTAAAGCTACACCTGCGCGAACTTTAGGCGTTGTCAGCAGTCAGGCAGGAAGACTCCAAAATTATGAATGACAGACATCTTTTTATGCAATGCAACGGGCAGAGATAAAAAAGCTTATGTTATAGGAAAATTCAAAAAGCCACACTGTTTCAACAGAGTTTAGCCCCTTTTGCCACATTATAGGTAGCGTTAGTGCTTGGATGACCAGATGGATTTGGCCAAACATCTTAAGATAATTGGATGCAGAATTATGGGGCAGGAATATTATCCTTTTTTGCCGATAATGCCCCTTGCCACAAGATTGATTCACTTCTAGAGAATATAAAAGTCGTTTTTATGCCACTGAATATCTTAATAAACGATCTTAAAAACTCAGTTCTCTATTCTATTGTTTATGTATGGTTCAGTTGTAAAAGCAGTCAAGATATAAGAGCCATTTCCTCTGTTCTCAAGGCGACTCTTATAAGTAGACTTGACTGTAATAGCGTTTTAGTGCATTGTTATTCAAAAATATTTGTTGGTTGATGTTATTATTTTCATTTTTTAAAGGTTTCTTAAGCACATCCAATGATGTTTCACCTGGCAATTATGGTCTTTTGGATCAAGTCGAAGCTTTAAAATGGGTAAAAAAGAACATTGCGCAGTTTGGAGGAGATCCTGGAAAAATCACAATTTTTGGACAGAGTGCAGGTGGTGCCAGTGTAGTATACCATATAATTTCTCCACTTTCTAAAGGTAAAATAGTACATGATCACTTTTTCTAATTATATCATTATCTTGGAGCATTAACTCCAATTTTCATTTATTAATTTTTTGTAAAATAATATATTAAAAATCTGAGAGTAAAAAAAAATTATATACCACAATTATTACATAATTTCATATAAATTTGTATCTCAGTTTATGAATTGTTTCAATTTTATCATTAAGTGGTTTTTAATTTTGTTTTATGAAATCATAGAGGGGAAGAAAAAAAAAAAAGTCCTTTTTTTTTTTTGCCCCAGCTCAAGTTGTAACTGAGTGCACATGTTGCTTTTCCCTTTTATGCCCAGGTCCTGCCAAGTTATAAATATTTAACTCCATTTAATAATAGCATCAATGAAGCTAATAAGTATAAGGATAATGGTGAAAGCAATAAGAATTGTATGCAGTGTGCTGCCTTATAGATTATTACCTATGCCCCAGGAGTTTGCTTGAGTTTTGCATCTATCGTTGGGTGAGAGAGAGAGAATGATTGAGAAGGGCGTAGAAATAACGGGCCTTGTCCAAATGACGAATACGCCTTTCAAATGATCAGCGGACTTCCGGCAGAGTATGATGGCGTCGTTCAACAACTGTACCAGCTTCCACAGACGGATTTCACCTCTGTAAAGGTTTGTGAAATGTTATTAGTAGAATTTGATCCCAGCTAGATGGCCAGATGGCTTGCATCAGAAGCAAATAAGCAGGACGTCTGTTTCCTCCTTGCTTGTGGACTTCATCCTTCTCTCCAATGATGCACCTGCTGGACACTTCTTGTAACAGGATACACTTCCTGCACTCCCTCTCCTTTCTTCTTTTCCACTTTCCCATTTCCATTCTGAATTCACTTTTTATAACTCGTATTCTCCCTTTTCCTTTCTTCTTCTATTTACTTTGCACTTTTTATAAAACTATCCCTATCTTTTTTTTGAAAAAAAAAATTGTTAGCAGAATGCTACACTATCATTATACAAAATTAAATGCTATTTGAAAGATAAATTCAAAGCATGACTGTGCAGGATTAAAATGTGATGGGTGCGGTTAGTGTAAAGCCATGGACTTATCCCTAACGAGGTTTTTTCTCGTAGGTCGGTAAGGGTTGATGCGGAAGAAAGATATTCGGTAGAGTAGCCAGGCGGGTATACATCAAGACGATGATCTAAAGAATACTTTCTTGCAAGCAGAGTGGGGTACATCAAGACGAAGTTTTGAAAAGGAGCAGAGCAGTATACATCAACAAGATGTAGGAAAGAGAAAAGCGCTTTCTGCTTGATTTTATTGCATAAAAGGAACAACAACAAATACAGCAAGATAACATAAACAGCAAAAACTTTATACTATGACAACAAGGCACGAGAGATAAGCAGTGGCCATTGTTACCCGTAACACTGTCTAAAACAAGAGCTTGTGGCGTCAACACATAACAGTTTATTCAAGAACTGTTTAATTCTTAAGCAAAGTGACATGAAATTTGATGGCAAATTATACAATAAAGATTTTATTCAAACTTAATAATATTATGTGGAGAAAATATTGACAATGTATTTTAAGGAAGATTTATTGAGCAGGATGTCTATTTACTCTTGATTTGACTTGGAACTCATTATTTAATATTGATTTTATTTATTTTCTTGCAGGTTTGTTTCAAAAAGCTATTGCTTTAAGTGGCTCCAGCCTTTGTCTATGGGCATTTCAAGAAAACCCTGTGATTCGTAGTCAGATGCTTGGCATTAAGCTTGCTTGCCCTATCCACGATGAACAGAAATTAGTGGACTGTTTACGTAAAGCTCCTGTTAAAGATGTAGTTGAACATGCATTCTCATTTGTAAGTATATCATTAATCCAACTTAATTTATTGTTGCTTTCTTTGACAGACACTATCTACCAAAAAGTAATTGGATACTGTCAATTTTAGACAGTTTGTTGAATATCTAGAAAAATACTTGAGGAAATATTCTGAAACTTCAGGGGTGTAAAGAGCATGTTACTCCTCATATATTTCAGTGAAGGTTTTGTGCCGAAGGCAAATAGGAGACCAACAGCAAAGTGAACCAAAATAATAATGTTTGGGATCACCCTGTAAAAAATAATGCTTGAAATGTGTTGTAGCTCATGGTTATGAGGCTTCTTTTACTTAACTGTGTTCATTTGCTTGAGAATAGCACCTATATTCAGGGAGATATAAAGGTTTCTTTGAAAAAATTGAAATTTTTTTCGTAAGTTATTGTTTATAACATGCAGGGTTTTCAACCCACCACAATGCCATTTTCCGGAAACAAACTACTGTAGAGACAACATCCTATAATCAGAATATAAAAATATTAAATATTTGATGAAATATAAGCATTTTAACTAAATAATGTTTGACTTCACATGCGCAAGTGTTATCAAAATGTCTTTTGCATTATTTATTAGTAGAGATACGGGAAATTTGTAAGTTCAAAATTTTTGTGTAGCATTTTGCTCCACTGATTCATCAAGGATTCTTTTGCATAAGACGGATTCATCAAGTATCAGATACTTATGAATCCATCTTATGCAAAAGAATCCGTGATGAATCAGTGTAGCAAAATGCTACACCAAAATTTTGAACTTGTGAATTTCCCATATCTCTGTTTATTAGCCCAAATGTATAGAGCTACTCTTATAAAAAGTCCAGGCAATTCATAAAATTCAGAAAGATATCATTATAGAATAAGTTGAATTTCAGTTGCTCTCAAAAAAAACAAAACAAAAGACAGTAAGCAATTTTCTCCAAATTTTTAATTTTTGACCGAACACCAGTATCCACTTCTCCTTACGGTGATACGAAGTCAATATGCTTCATATCATCATAAGGAGAAGAAGTTGATACTGGTGTCCTGTCTAAAAATAAAAATTTGGAGAAAGCCCCTAATCGTTTTGTTAAATTTTGAGAGCAACTGAAATTCAACTCATTCTATCGGCGATATCTTTCTGAATTTTCACAATATTTGGTTGGGCTTTTTATAAGAGTATATCTATACATTTGGCTAATAAATTATGCAAAAGACATCTAGGTAACACTTGCACAAGTGCAGTTAAACTTATTTAGTAAAAATGCTCATATTTCATTAAATTTTAATATTTTATTTTCTGATTGCAGGGTGGTGTCTCTATTGTAGTTTGTCAAGTTTCTTGAAAATGGCATTGCATTGGTTGAACCCTGTATGTTATAAACTAAAAACTTACAAAAAACATTTCAATTTTTTTAAAGAAATCTTTATATCTCCATGAGGTACACCAGAGAGGGTTGAGAGTTCCTTAACCGTGTGATCACAGATTCTGAAATCATTATTCATCAGATTGAACCAGAAACAAAATGCACCAGTATGAAATGGAAAAATCGTAGAATTTTAGGCACTCAGTCGGCACAGAAGGTGATGGTTACCGTGCTTTGGGAAAGTAAAGGCATCCTACTTGTGGAATTTTTGGCCCACGGTCATACAGTCACTGTAGTCACATACGGCAGAACCCTGACGAAGTTACGGTCAGCCATTTGCGGGGAATGTCCAGGTGCTTTGCGAGATGAAGCTCTTCTGTTAGATGACAGTGCTCATCCACATAGTGCCAATATCACAGAGGCTCACATACTATCCCTAGGTTTGGATGACTGGAACATCCACCTTACACTCTGCATTTGGCACCATCCAACTTTCACCTCTTTAGCCCATTGAAGAATCACCTGGGTGGTCACCAGTTCCAGGATATGGAGGAGGTCTGTCTGGAGGTTACCAGCTGGCTATGACACCAGCCACAAACTTTCTTCGCTGCTGGCTTTGAGAGACTCGTAAAATGCTAGGACAAGTGCCTGAATGTTCATGGAGATTATGTTGAAAAATAAACAAAATTTCATCAGGTAACTATTTCAACTTTTCATATGTATGCCATTTTGCAACTTATATATTGACTTACCCTCACAAAAAAGTGAAAGTATCAAAATCTAAAGCCACTTTTTAACAAAATTTCTTCACTCTTTGTTGCCTGTTCATTGTGTTGTAATCATTGTACCAGTAAAAAACTTTGCACAATGTTTTTTTGCGACACATTCTTCTTTGCAAGTGAATGGAATTCTGGGGAGCTCTGGGTTGAACTGAACAACTGGCAAAGTTCACCAGACAGTTCTGATTTTGAACTGTAATCTACCGGACTGACCATGGACTGTAAAGACAACTGCCTGCAGGTAGTTGATGTGTATGTGTATAGTGCAATGGTATTTCAGTTTGCAGTTCTTTAATACAGGCAGTTGGGTTAGCCTGCAGATAAACTCTAATTATGTGGTTAAGTAGGACTCCTGTGCTTTGGGCTGAGTTCAAAATTGTGAAATCACAGAATAATGAACATCAGGGGAACGGGCGACTTCTGTATGGATTGACCAGCATGCAGTCTTCAAAAAACTTGCTAATTCATTATCCAGAGGTCTTCTTTCAGATATGATGAAGGAATGCATATTCTCGGTTTTCTTGGAGCTATTCTCAGTTGATTGGATGATCACCAGAAGGAATTTTTTTTTTTTCCAGCTGATTACTTTGCATATTTCTGGCTGCCCCAATCATTATTTCATAAACATTTCAATATTTGCATGTTCTAAGGCAACATCACATATAAGTTGGTTCAAAACTGCCAATTGTTTTAAATACGAGGCATGTACAAAAAGATTTGGACCTTTATTTTTCTTACCTAAACGAATGAACTGTGGGTTATCTCCTCTGGCGACGAGGTGTAGGTGACCTTCATCCGCATGCGTGCAGTTGTTGCCTGGCATCGTGAGAGTGAGTGAGTGTGGTACATGCCTGTCGGTTTTTCGATTTTCTTGAAAGGCCAAACCATCAACAAAGAGATTATATGACGGTTCTTCGTCGCCTTCGTGATGCTGCATGACGGAAACGACCCGACCTTTGGGTAACAGGACAATGCATCCGCTGATTCAAAAGTTCCTGGCCAAACGCAGCACTCCTTTGGTCCGTTAGCCTCCTTACTGCCCTGACATGGCTCCATGCGACTTTTGGCTGTTCCCCAAGCTCTAAACACCGCTGAAAGGAACCCGATTTCAGCCACGAGAAGACATTATGCAGAAAATGATGGCAGAACTATCTGCCATTTCTAAACAGGCCTTCCAAAGATGCTTCCAACAGTGGTGAGAGCAGTGGGAGAGTAATAATAAACTTTCAAGGAGATTAATGTTTAAATCCTACAGGTGAATAAGTTTAGTTTTCCACACATGGACACAAGATTCCTGTTGCCATCTTCCAAACACTCATTGAGTCCATGCCCCATCGCTTAGCTGCTGTTTTGGCTATAAAAGGAGGCTATTCGGGTTATTAGGTAAGTGGTCATAATTCAGTGATTCGACCCTGTATTACTTAGGCATACCTGCGTCATGGAGGCTTCGGTTTCCATGCTCCTGATTGGGTAATTTAATTGATACCCAATCATTGTAATTTCACCTTGTTAAAACAAGTTCGATATTATGACCTGATTTGTTTGTAAGCTCACCTGATTGGTGGACAACCCATATATAACCGGGTAAAGAAGCTCCTGTTACTCTGTAGTTGTTCAAAAGTTCCTGAGGATGAGGTGATACACGAAACGTTGTCGAACGCACAATAAAGACGCTTCCTATTGCTATTATCTGACCTTTTTTCTCATTATTCATCAAACAGCAATATAGGCCCTAAAATGCAGATTTGCATTCTAATTTTTCTGTTAAAATCCGAAAATACTTGTTTGATCCTGATATTAATCATAAATGTTAAAAAGCGTGCTAATTATTAAATTGTAAGACTTCATAAATTTTTCTTTCTTTTATTTTTTTTTTTCTCTCTCTCCCAGAATCTTGGATTCTTGCCAATTGTATTTGCACCATCTGTGGATAAAAGATTTTTGCCAGATACACCTTTTAATTTATTAAGTAAAGGAGAATTTAATAAGGACATCTCATTTATAACTGGTATTACAAAAGATGAAGGAGCCATGTGTTATGCTGGTAATTTCATAAATTTATTTAAAAGGTTCGTAATTAGTTTCATTTATATTCATTTGTAATATTGGCATATTCTTTCGGGATTTTTTAGCACTGCATTTAAATGCTTCTTCTGAACTGACTGAACAAAAAGTGAAGGGAATTCTTGAAGGTATTGTTGGTACCTCAATCCATACAGAAATTGCTATGGATCTCATTAAAAAAAGGTACTCTTTTGATGCTGATATAAACAACTTTGATGTAATGAAGAAGAAATTAATAAAGGTAAATATTAACAGAAGAATAACATGTAGCAGTATAGAAGAATGACATGGAGAATATACAAGGGAAAGTCAGTAAGTAAGTTATAAATGAATATAGAAATGAGAGTATTGATTTGAAAACTACTTTTATTTCTTCGCATAATCTCCCTGTACATTGAGGCACTTGCGCCATTTTTTCACAAGCCCCCAAAACCAATAAGATAAAATTCTTTGGGCTGATGTCGGAACCAGGTGGTGATTTCTCTTTGTACAGCTCCATCGTCGTCCAAAAGAAGACGTTTAAGAGGCCAAACAAATGGAAGTTGTGAGGAGCAATGTCAGGGCTATATGATAAGCAGTAGCCCTCATAACCCCAGAAGACAGTTCCAAAAACAAGACAACTTAGATACAGAGAAAGTTCAAGTGGAAAGTCCTCGGGCATGCTCGATATGAAAGATCCAAGAGACTTCCATTTGCTCAGCCCTTTTAAACATCATCTTTTGGGTGAACACTTTCCCTATGATGTTGTTCGGTCCTCTTAATCGAAGCGACGAAGCTTTACAAAGGGAAGTCACTGCCGGTTCAGCAGCCCACAGAATTTTTAGAAATTGGGGCTTACTGGTTTTAAGAGGCTTGTGAAATGACGGGACAAGTGCCTCAATGTACAGGGAGATGATGCAGAGAAATAAAAGTAGTTTTCAAATCGGTACTCGTATTTGTTTCATTTCTATATCTGTTTGTAACTAACTTACTAACTTCCCCTCGTAGTAATAACAATTTGAAATAGGAATTTATTAACCTCAACTTAATAATTGTTTATAAACTTAAAAAGAAGTACAAAGAAACCAAAATATATATACAGTTGAACCTCATTACATGACAACGCTTAATATGTAATCCTGCTTTATACGAATTTTCCCCTTGGACCCGTCCCCTTGAAAGCAATTTCTCTGTAAATATAACTGTTTAATACCGGTGAATAAGTATTATTTTTGTCTCAAAAATTATGAAATTCATTCCAAGAAAGTGAATTATTTGAGATGTTTATTTTAAAAAATACAGTGAAAAAATTTTTTTTCATTATCTAAGCACATGTTATTGTATGATCGCATCGTTATGTTATGCAATAATTCAAGAAGATGTTATTGTATGATTGCATGTAAAGCACATATTTTATGTATAATCACGAATTCTGGCTGGCTCTCAGTGTTTATATTGTAACGTGCCAGTTTGGTGACACGTACAGCCAAAATGGAAGGAGTTGCTTAAAGCACTTAGGCAAGTTAAATAATACTAAGAATTACATTACTTTCTCAACCCAGAAAAATTGACTTTAATACAAAATAAATTACTGAAACCCAAACAAGAAATAACTAATAATTAACCAGAAAGCCCCTTAATGCAAATAATAAAGCCCAAAAAATTAAATTTATAAATCTTTAAACCGATACCACGGGAAAGTTAAAATTAAGACTGAGAAATTCCAAACAAAATGTATGGTTTATTACACCAAAGAAAAATAAGAAGAAAAAAAGGTACAAATAATAATTCATAGTATACAAGACATAAACAGAGATAAGAGATACTTCTAATCGCATAAAGTTTGGAAAATAAAAAAAAAAAAAAACAGTTCAACACTCAATACGGGGACAACAAACGATGGGAATAGCACGATAATGGCTTGGTGTGGGCGAGACGAACTACACGAAGCACGATGACGACACTAACACAAGCAGAAACAGCAAACGACGAAGACCACGACGAAAGCGGAAAGAAGAAGACAAAATACTAGAAGGCTGAAAGACATCCAAAAAATATATATCCGGCTGAGGTACCTGCAAAAGGTCAAAAGAGAACAGCAGAAAGGAGAAGGCAAGCCAACCGAGGGAAGGGGAAGAACTAAAAGTAAAGTAATAATATGTTGTTATCATATAATAAAAGGAGAAAAGACAAGAGGGTTAAATGGTTAGTAAAAGGAAAGAAAATGGGAAAGCTTACCCAACACCTAACCTGTGCAGCATACCCCGGGGCGGGAAGACGTAGGCACATCGGCGGTCGCACGAAAAAAGCTTGACAGCGATGTAAACAGCTAGAAGTACGGCGGAGCAACATGAGAAACACCAAGAACCGGGAACACACACAGTTCCACGACGATGGGCTATACAAACACAAAAAAGCTCGGGGTCGCTACATGTTCACTGGGTTCAACCCCAAACGTTGTCACTGGCAGCTGAAAATACACTTAACAATAGGAAATTCCAAAATAGGTAACTAAAACATGATTTGGACTAAGCTCCACGAAGTCCAAGCTCAAAGACGTTTCCATGACTGAAAGTCTAAAACATAACATAAAATGGACTGCCTCTTCCATTTTTAAAGTCCAAACAAATTTTGTGAATGAAAATACAACAGCGCTGGGTCAGCAGACGAGCTTGTCCGAGACGACCAGACCAACCGCCGAATTTAGACTGAATTTCACAAAAAAACTTCAAGACTAAGGAAAAAGTAAGAAACTCGTGACCAAAACCTCGAGGCACGAGAAACGAGCAGAAGATCGCGGGGAAAGAACACCACAACAAATGAAAAGGAAGAAAGCATTGTTTAACAGAAAAATTATACAGAAAATACGACGTCTTAAAAGACAGCTTAAAAATCATAAAAACAACCTAACAATACACGTTGAAAAAAATCCTAGAGCAAAACGATTAAAAATAAAAAAATATTAATACAAAAACCAAAAAATTCTTTTTTGCCAAAAAGGCCCGTTACAATATAAATCTGTGCATTTTGATGCATTGATCAGAATTTGCAGTAGTCACAATATTCCATAGCATTTGAGCTTGACGTTGTTCCACCTGTGTTTTTACAGTTGCACAACACTCTAAGGAATTTAATTTCTAACAATTATATATGTTCATGTAGACAGATGATTGAATTTTTTCTCTGAAATAAATAAATAAATGCGTGAAAATTATATGTAAAAAAATACAGTAGTCTCAAGCTTGTTTCTTAACACAAACACTATGGTGACTTTCAGCAAATCGTATTTTATATTCGGATATTAAGATTCCTAGCTTGTGACAAACCTGCCCCCCCCCCATGACTAATAGTACTAGAACTCCTCTAGAAACACCACAGGGCTGGGCTCATCATGAGTTCGGGCATCGCTAAGGGAAAACGCACATTGGCACAGGAGGAAAAAAAAAACACATTAATCAGGCTCAGAAAATGTTTGCGTATATCAAATTTAATACCCAGAATTGTCAACAAAATTACATTCAACTTATGCATTTATCACATTATCTACTTAAGGCCCTGAAAAAAACATGACTACCCTTAAGTCGATAGACAGGGCCCCTCGTACTACTATCAAGACTACGAAATTATAACTCACGGACCCCAGCTGCAGCTTATCTAGCCCAAACTATTGCCACAACTTAACCTAGGTCACAAGGACAGCTTGACCCCAACAAAGTGTGCGTTAGCACTGTTTGGAGAGTTCTCTATTTGTGAACGTGTGTGTTGCTCAGAACAATCTACCCTGTGAACGGCACGAGATATCTAATATTCCTTTGCTCAGGTGTACACAACACAATGCCATGTGCCTCCTTTTTCAGCAACGAGGGGGAGCCATGGGAACCCTCGGGGTCACCCGCCCACCTGGCTTACTGTTTAGCCTCCCTTGAGACTAAGGTCCGCAGGCAGCAAAATATGAATATATCTATGTTCCTACTATTTAGCCAATGCGTCCTCCCAAGAAACCAGAGACACACTCGTGTTCACTCCTTACTCATCCAAACAGCGATGCTATTTAAGTCCTCTTCCCTCTGACTTTTGCACAATGTGCTCTTCACCTAGAAACATCTTACATAACTAACTAACATTATTACAGGCATTCTTATACGCATACAAACCATCTTAGAGCAAAAGTTCCCACAACTGCATTTGTCTACACCAGGTAGTTCATCGGTTGCAACTAGCCACTTCAGCTGTCACTCTGCTGTCCTTATTCATCTCACGATCGGGTAATATGCATGCAGGCACAAAGTCACTAGATGGACATGCGCTGTTCGCTGAACTTCACATTTTTCCTTTATGTCCACGGTAAAAAATATACAAGAAAAAGGCCACTCACCAGTTTGTAGACACCTTATAATTGCACAGGATGCTCACACTGACCTGCATTTTTACCTGCCCACTGCTTGCACACGGAGTCGGGTCTCACATGGGCTGCGAATAGCCAATACTCAAGAACGGAGGGTTCCACAAACAAACTTTTATAACATTTAAAGAGAACTATAAAACATTTACTAAAAAGTTACAAAACGCTGAGAGATGCTAACAAGGGCGAATAAAATGCCCATTTAAGTTAGGGAATATAAAGCCTCGGCGTTATATGCGGCTCACTGCGGTCGATGTTCTTTTTTCTGTAATGGCCAACTACATACAAGTCTCTCTTGCCATCTTTCAACTCGCTCGGCCTCGAACATCTCTCTCGCTCTTTTTTTACAACGCCAGAAAACAAAATAAAAAATATACACAACAATGAATAGGGAGACTGTCATCATCTTCTCGAGAAAGACTTCCGAGAAAACAATGGCAGCCTCAACAATACACGACTGATGCTACGTTGCTAAGCAAACGCGACAGCGGTCGCACTCAACAAAGCAAAAACAAAGCTTCAATAAACAAGAAAAGAAACAAAGCAATACCTTGTAAAAACGGGGCTAATACTTTTAAAATAACAACAACTTAACAACAGCAGGTAAATATATGCAAATTCTCCTCAGCCCCAACTACGAACGCTCCAAACAGAACCCCACGTCCCCATTATGAAAAACAAAGAAAAAAACTCATGCAAACGAAAAAAACAAACACTCAACAATCCACACATCAGAAACACACATACACACACACCACCACAACCTTCTCTTCTCAACCAACTTATTATTAACAACCCATACAAAGCATTCAGCACCACTCATACAGTGGACAGAACGCAACAAACCCTCACGAACACTCCTTATAAAACGGACAAACCCAAGACACACAAGCTCCCTGCTTCTGCCGGGCGTATTAAACCAAACTGACATGGAATGTCACAAGATAATACATATGTTTTGCTCGGTCCCTTGAAATACGTAACAATGAGATTTGCCTGTATGTATAAAGGAAATCTTAAAAATTGGAAGCCATTTCAAAAATTTCTGA
>JAHWFO010010124.1:2255121-2305365 GCA_023313115.1 Rhysida immarginata
CATCGCCTCGGCTGCCCCTGTCTATCCAGTCCATAAAGATAATGAACAAGAGGGGCGACAGTACGCACCCTTGGCGGAGTCCAACACCCACGGTGAACGGTCTTGACTTAACACCATTTATCCGGATACACATCTCAGAGCTTTCGTACAGAGACATGATAGCAACCAGTAATTGCCCATCCACTCCATACTCTTGCAACACTTGCCAGAGCTATTCCCGAGGAACTCTATCATATGCTTTTTCGAGGTCCACAAAGCAAGCGTAGACCTCTTTTGCATACTCCCAGGATTTCTCAAAGATTTGCCTTAGAGCAAAGATGCGATCCGTCGTGCTTCGGCCAGGTCGGAAACCACACTGCTCCTCCGACAGTCTGGATTCGACTATTTCCCGACTTCTCTTCTCCAGACACTTAGCGGGAATTCCATTAAAATAATTTTTTTTAATTCCATTAAAATCTTAAAGGGATGCCGATTCGATGTATCGACATTATTCAAAGAAATTCGACAGCTGCACTGAAGTCATTCCACAGATCAACTTCCAAAACTGCTACCAGCAATGACACCATCGCTGGATTAAGTGATCATTTCTAATGGAACGGACCATATGTTCGTTTTATAATAAGCATTGAAGCTTTTACTTGATTCTTGAAAAATTTTCTGTATATAATATGCATCCGTGTATTATATGCACCCAGTGTGTTTATTGAATAAATGAAATTCATATCATGAAACAAATTTATTCATTTATCTACCAAAATCAGAATCATCTGTATCAGAGCAAAACAATTCCATAATTTCACTTCGTTTTCCGCCCCACATTGTCTTTTCATTGTTTTATTATCGGAATTGTATACGAATTTTTTTATAATATGCTTTAATGTTTTTTTTAACTTTTATTTTGCATAATACGCGTATTATATACCGAAAATTATGGTATTTCAAAAGGAATTAGGTTAGTATCTGATTCGGTAATGCCTATTATCCACAATAGACCCAGTCCGGATAACGTATGAACCCATCTCGTATATATTACTATTCAAATCTAAGCTTAAATGTTGGTGGAAACTTTATGTCTTCCTTTCTTTATTGCTGTCCACTTGCCACCTCTGGACAAGGGAAGAAACGTTACAATATCAATATTTTGCACATTACTGATTAGCAAAAACATATATAGCAAGGATAATGGTTATTTAATTCCACATGTACTGTATTCTTATCATTTCATTAAAAAGTTAAACCTCTCTTGTTCATATTTACTGGTTTATTCCTTATTATTCTGATTTCCAACATTTCAAATAATTTCACTTTAGAAATAAGCTGTCTTTTAAGAGTAATTAAAAAACGTTAGAAGAGTCTTTGTAAAGTTTATATTCATGTTTTTCCTTTTATTAAATTGTATTATTGAAGATCTAATTTCTGTATTTTCATTAATAATACAAAATCATGTGAAGCAGTAATTTTTTTTCTTTTTTTCTTGGAAGTTGATGGAGAGAATTGTGTTATTTATAAACTTATTAAATTTATAAATTTCTTTTTAGGAGGATAAAGATGACTTTCTAAATGCTAACTCAAATAGTGCCAACTTTTTAAAGAAACTGGATACAGAGGTTCCAGAAGACATAATCAAACGAGCATTTCCGTTTTACCTTTGTGATGCTATTTGCTTAGTGAATGCTGTCAGTGAAGACATGTCAATAAAGGTAGCAGATTGGTATACCACAGTGGAATTATGTGGTGACCTTACTAGAGGGGAAATGATTGTTGATCGTGCAAATGTTAATAATCTACCACCAAACGTGCAGTTTACTGTAAAAGTAAACATTACACAAGCTAAGAACATAATTAAAAATAGCATTGAAGCTAACTGAAATGAATTGTCATTTAAAGTTAAATTATTGAAGGTGATATTATATAAACCATTTTTGACTTAATAAAAATACATTTTCATATTTCATTTGAAAAAATGTTTCTCGTTAATGCACATGGTTTTATTTAAGCATGATTTAATGACAGTACGGAGAGGCAAAGTCCGCTCTCCACAGTATTCATACACGAAAGTACATATTCTCATATGCTGACAAAGGCAGCATGGCTGCCGAAATGTACTTTCGTGTATGAATTAAATTTCGTTGTGGACAGCTGACTTTCCTTCTCCGTACTGTAAGTAAACCTCCACAGTTGTTATTCGTCTTTACTTTCATGATTAATGTCTAAAACATACTAGGATCGTACAGAAATGATTGACGGAAATGCAGTAACAGGGTGGAAAATAATTTATTCTCAAAAACCGCATATTACACTATTTAGACATGCTCCGCATTCAAATGTATGCACTTCAGACATTCGCCTGGGAGTTTCCAGATGGTTCTGGCGAACCATTCTTTGGGTGTGTGGTACATCATCTACGGACAATTGCCTGCATCAAATGTCTTGTGCCTGTCGCGATAATCAAACTCGACACGGCGTCCAACTTTGCTGCTGTTGAAGATCGTCCTGTGCTCACATCTTTGGCTGCAGTTTCCTGTCCACTGTTGAACTTGATGGTGCCTTGTCTCCGCACACCGACACCATACGACAATGGATATCACCTCCTGAAACCCCTTCTTTCTACAAAAACTACACTGTCCATCACTGACCGTGATAATCGCCTTCCATCTTTGCTGATCGGCCTCGGTGGCTCAGCGGTTGCGTGGTCGCCTCTGATGCTCGAGGACACGGGTTCGATCCCGGCCGAGGACGACGAGGATTTTTCAGGGGGAAATCCTGAGATCACGCACTTCCTTCGGAAGGGAAGTAAAGCCGTTGGTCCCGTGTAGTCGTTTGCCGGCTGCACGTTAAAGAACCCTTGCGAGGCAAAATTTGCGGCCCCTATAACGCCGTCCTGAAATGACCATAGCAGTTGAAAAGGACGTTAATACCAAACAAACCAAACCAAACCAACCATCTTTGCTGTCTATGCGTGCACTGACGGCGACGGAAAGAACAGCCGCCCATCTTAATCCTTTAACCAGGTGGTAGCGCCATCTGTGTACTTGGCATATCTCAGGACCCCTGCTGTAGATTTCTCGGTGTTTCGCTGTCGTGTGGAGTTCATTTACGACGTGAGAGGGCTTCAATCATTTCTATACGACCTAAATATTTGAAATAATGAAATAATCTTTAATCTTACAGCACATTTAAAACAGGGATTTAAGAGCAGAATTTAAATTTAATGACATAATGCAGCAATTAAAATATACAAAATGCATCAGGATATGTTTATGTTTGTTCTAATTGTACATAGGGTTGAAGAAGTTAACAATGGACGATTTTGACCTTCTTGCACGATTCCTCATGACTACATCATGCATGCACCGTAAAGCATGTGCACTATAGAATACGTCTACACAGTTAGTACAAGGTTGAATTAGCTTACCTACAATAGTAGCAAAATTGAACATAAGTTTCAGTTATTCCCTTATAATTGGAAAGTGCAAGGAATAAGATCTCGTCTTAAGTAAAGGTACTATCAGTAATGTTATTCAGACGGACAAAGAGGTTCCGTTTCAGGACAGAGGTCGTAGTGAAAAAAAAAAGAAAAAACAAAACCCTTTGAAGCAGACATTTCCCCGTCTACCCATAATACAGCCAACAGTTCTTGTTATGGCGCCCTTAGAAAATCTATCTACACAGCGTCACAAGGCCAAGAAGCTGAAAATGTCTCAAAGAAGTGTAGGATGCATCATTTGAGAAAAACTCAAACTGCAGTGCTGGGCATCGTCTGACAGAACAGCACATCTGCAAATGTGTCACATGTATTTAATAGCTAAATTAGGAGTAGCGCAGTGGAAAATAAATAACATGTAACAGCACACTAATTAAAATAATAAATAACAAAGTTTATTGAAAATTAAGAGTAAAAGTGGCTATGAAGGAACAACGTGGGTCCCTTTAAGCAAAGGCATTCTATGCCATACACAAAAAATAAAGGCAAAACAATTTCACACAAAGAAGTTAAATTTTACCCGCACATCAGCGCGAAGTAAATAAGCTAGTAAATAAACCTTAAACTTAATTCAAACTTTCAGGGCAAACTAACCTGAAAGTAAAGCTCAATATCTAAATAAATCTAGCTTATACTTCTACAATTATATTTCAGCTAGTAAACAAACCCAAAGCTTACAAGCTAATTAAATGAATACAAAAGATTAATGTCTAAGCGACCAAAATTGTAAATACTAAATTCACATAAATATAACTTAAACCGCAACAGCAGTGTAAACAAATAGCTTATTAGCTAAAATCTAATTTGTTTAATAACAGACACTGATATAGGTCAATATAGAAATAGCAACTTAATTGGGTCGGTCTCCAAAATACCTAAAACGAAGCCAACCTCATATTCATTTGCTTTAAACAGATAATAAACAAAATGCCAGACAAATGTTTAAACGTATGACGTCCAAAAGAAATCAATTGAACAGTTACGGCAATTTACACTCTACATTCTAGTAAATTTTACAACTATCATAAGAGCATACACATATCACAAAGCGACACACTCGCAGACAAAAGTTCCAACTGCGAGAAATAAAATAAGTGAATAAATTACATCACCAAAAGTCACTATTGGGAAAATGTTCAAAGTCCGGGAAGAGTCAATTAATTATAGAACTACAAGCAGCACAGAAAACTAATACACACACAACTTGTAGGTTTTTTTTTCTCTTGTTTGAGATGCAGCTTTTACAAAGGAATTTGTGCAAATACAAAATAAAAAGCTTCAAGTTCGCTTTTTGCAGTTCAGAGATTCAAATGTCACATGAGGCCTATAAAATAAGATATAGCCATTAAACGGTAATACAAATTATGTTGGAAAGGAAAACACTAATACCAACGTTATGAAAAACGGGCAATTGCGTGACTTGTTTCAAAACCTATTTTCTTCGTGCGCCGTATAACACTTCACTACACTTAATTATAGCGAAACCAAAATGGTTCGTAAGGTATGCCCGCATTCCGCAAGGCCATAGACCACACACTTGATTGCATTTATACACGTCACGGCGACTTAGCTTCACAGCCTACTGTAATGGACGCACTTACTATAGCAAATCCCTGGTCGGCGACTGAAACACTCGGTGCACGGGGAAGCAAGCCGAACACTGGCGACAGGCACTTTTCACAATGCAGACTCTTACGTTTTGCGTCGGCACAAATCTCCGCTCGTTGGGCTTCTCCGCACGGCAAGGCATTGCTTAACGAAACAAACGCCGTCTCCGAAGTCGTCTCCGTTGCAACGGCTTGAGGACTCGTCTTCCCCTTCAGCGTGTCGATAACCAAGCAATCTCGATGCCTTCCATCAGTCTTAGCCAGGAGCTTCTTTGCTTTCAAACGTCCATCGGTCGTCACAAAATTCCTTCTGTCTAACTCTTTCTTCTCTCTCTTCGAGCCCGCACTCGCGAGACTCGCTCTTCCCTGATTGGTTCCTGCGTCTTGATGTTTAGTATGACGCTGTCGACGTCGATTCCGTTTTCGCTCCGAATTGTAAATTATTCTAGAGCGAAAACGATCGTCTCTGTCACCGGAATTATTGATCTTATTAAAATTCCGTGACAAAATGCTTCACCAACGCCGGAAAACTTTACAAATGGTATACCTTGCACATGATGGATGGCAATGAATGGTCATACTAAATGAAGATTGGTTTTGTCTACACTGAGTGGTCAGTTTATTAGGAACACCCATGACTATGCAAATCCATTGGCATAGCAGTTACTACGTATCAGTACCAATATAAAGCGAGAACACACCTGCCAACTGCAAGTGGTTTGACCGTCACCATGTGGAAAACAAAGGATCTGAGCGACTTCGAGCGCGGGATGATAGTTGGTGCCCGACGATGGGGACTGAGTATTTCCGAAACCGCACGTCTTCTAGGTTTTTCCCAAACAACCATTTGAAGGGTTTACTAGGACTCCTTAAACAACCAAAAAAACAACCAGCCAGAGACAAGCCTGTGATCGCAAACGACTCGTCGATCCAAGGGGTGAGCGTAGGATGGGAATGCTTGTTCGCGCGAATAGAAACGTCACGACTCGTCAACTAACCGCGGAGCACAACACTGAACCGTAGAATAACATCTCTAAACGCACTAAGCGCCGTACATTGGCAAGGATGGGCTACAACAGCCGACGGATCCGCCCAAAACCGCAAAAAACGTTTCCAATTTTCCCGTGATCACCAACACTGGACCGTCGACGACTGGAAGAAGGTCTGCTGGTCGGATGAATCCCGTTTCCTATTGCACCATGCAGATGGCCGACACAGAATTTGGAGACAACAGCACGAAGCGATGGACCCCTCCTGTCTGGTTCCACTGTTCAGGATGGTGGAGGCTCTGTAATGACCTGGGAAATATTTTCCGGGCATACACTTGGTGGTCCTAATAAACTGGCCACTCAGTGTATAAGCCTTTAGCTATTCATTACTGTAACAAAGATGGCAAATGATGGGCTGCTTTCATAAACCAATGCAAGGAGAAGTTTTCCAAAGGGTTTATGGTTGCAGCTGTGTATTGTGCTCATGGTAAGCTCAGGCTGCACAAGGTGGCTAGTAATGTTGAAGTAAACTCACTTACTTTTAACAGAGGTAAGGACCCAACAGACGCTCTGTGAGTACATTTTTCAGGGACTCATATCTCGGGTTCTATTGCCTCTAGAAACAAGGGATCAAGTAAAGATTTTTCTATCGAAAAATGGAAGGAAAAATCTTTACCTGATGCTTGGTAGGCTTATCTCCAGTTATAATATAATTTATTAAGTAACGGAAGAATGGAGCTACTTATTGTTTTCACAATGTCCGTCTGTCCGTCCGTCCCCTTCATAATTTCCGCATTTTTTGAGGTAGAAGGTTGAAATTCGGAATGTAGCTTACTATGGGCATGTGCACCTTCACTATTTAGTTTGGTTTTGATTGGCCCACTGGAGTCGGAATTTCGGGGGCGGAAATTAGAGGGAACCCAAAGGTCTACGCGTATTAAGGAGTGAAATTCGGTATGCAGATTCCTCTAAGCAAGATCAACATTACTGTAAAGTTTGGGCCAAATTGTCCCAATAGGGTAGGAGTTGTGGGGGTGGGAAGTCACTTGGTCTTTAGAACTATGGCAACATATGGGATGTGATATATCATTCGATCGGAAATGATGAGAAATGAAAGAAGATAAAGCTCTTTTTCATTTTCTAACTACTACATTCGAAAAATTCAATTTATCAATTAAAAAAACGGGAGGGTGTGGTTAAAAAGTGCAAATAAAAGGGTAAATATAGATGATCACAGCGCTTCCGCTACTTTCCTATACCTTCCTCGGGAGGATTAATTTCTTGTTATTTAATTTATCTGTGAGTTCCACAAACACTCTGATGGTTGGACAAGAGAGATTCTCGATCTGTGAGCCAGGTTCCCGCGTCCCATTGGGCTTTCAACCATGACAACTTGGTTGTCTTTAAGACACCTTGAGACAGCATGGCACTGCCTACTTGATACTGCGAGGTTCCTGGTTCGAATCCTGGTCGCAGAATTTTTCCTTCCATTTTTTGATAGAAAAATCTTTACCTCATGCTTGGTAGGCTTATCTCCAGTTATACTATCATTTATTATTTAAGGGATCAAGTATTTTGCATAGGCCTTAGGCCAGCGATCATTTATATGCCCCTCGCAACAATTGGCGTACCGTAACTGATACAGTGCAGGGTCAACGTTTGAACAGGGAACCATTCCTCCAGGGTAGGCAAATTGAGCAAATCGGTTGCTTCCTTTTGCATGAGGTGTGGCCTAGGGTAGGCCTTAGGGGGCTTATGGAGGCACCATTAGCTAGTTCATGGGCGGTTCCTGAGAAAACCCAAAAAACATGTTTTTTTTTTTTTTTTTTTTTTTTTTTTTTTTTTACCCAGCCGGCCTTTCTATACTTTCAAATGCTTGGCAAATGATTCTCCTTTTGATATCCTTGAATATAATGGCGAAACTAGTCGGAAACTCTGTTGTCCCTTTATTGTATTGTAAAGTCTCTACCAATTTTATTGATAGAAACAATACTAAGAACTCACAATTTATTGATCTTCTCCTTTTTTACCATAAGACATTAATCTAAAAGGCGATTTTTTTTCGTCCAGAAATCTTAATCCTTTGGCGAGATACATGTGTTCAAAATTACCCTACTCTCGCACTTAGTTTTTTTGTGCACGTAAAATCCTGCGAGGCACAAAGGTACTATAAAGTGACGCACTGCGTAGAGGGACGCTGTAAAGTGTCGTCGTTATCATCAGAAGGGATCTCTGAACCAAGAGCACATGGCCTTATGGTGAACGCATATTGTAGTATTTGATACACATGTGATTTTTTTTGTGCATATAAAATCCGGTCTAAGGCATTAAGAGTATTAAAGTAGTTTAAAGTGACATCGCACAAGCACATAAAGTGTCAGATCATTACTAGGGTTTCGGGGTCACCAAACTATATTTGTAGACAACATTTTTTTTTACCAAGAACACGCTGTCTCTACATAAAGGGCAGAAACGAGCCTAAATTTAATTACTGTGTTTTATGTCGAAGACGAGAATTAGTTTTGAACATTTAGCTTATTATATTTAGTTTAAAATAATGTGCCCTTGGGTGGGAGACCTGCGCTAACTTTAAATTAGACGAAGCGTCTGTTTGTGTGGTCAGTTGGTCACTTTACACAATATTTTTTGTACTATCGCTTTATCATTCTTTTCTTTTCACTCAGAGATGGCGGTTTTAAATTTAACATTACGAATTCTTAAATATATAATTCCTACCAGCTGTAAAATGGTCCTATCAGAGCACAAAAAAGGCGAATATGTCCTTAAGGTAAAAGACACTGATCGAAAAGGGAGGGTACCAGCTTCTCAAAAAATTTTGGCATGCGAACAAATTCGCGCTTTTTTAACATGCATCGCACCTCTGCAATCCACTTCTTCACTCCCTGTCCATATCTGACTCTCACAACATCCTTCACTGTCATTTACTAGCGCACAGCCACGAATTACTGCAAATGTCACTGGCACTATTCCACTACAGTTGTCTCCTTCTCTCTTCCTGCAACTGTCTCCCTCTTTCACTGCGACTGTCTCACCCTCTTCTCATTGCCATTGTCTTCTTCTCTTTCCCACTGTCACTGTCCCCCTCTCTTTTGTCATTGCCATTGTTTCCTTCAGTCCAGTCTTTTCGACTACATGTACCACTAACTGTTCTCTCACAACCATTTCTTCTGCTACTACCACTGTCTCTTCCTGCTACTGTCTCCTCTCCCTTGCTGCTTCTCTATGTGTAAAAAAGCACGAATTTGTTCGCATGCCAAAATTTTTTGGGGTAATTTTTTGAAGGTGCTGAGGAGGGTGGAGTGAAGGAGCTGGTACCCCCCTTTTCGATCAGGGTCTTTTACCTGCATTCGCCTTTTTTGTGCTCTGATAAGAGCATTAATTATTGTTTGGGTTACTTAATTATTAAAATAATAGATTCAAAGTGACAATTTCTGTTTAATAGATATAATTGAATTAAAATAAAGAAATAACTTATTTTGTCAAATTATTATTAAAATTATTACGCAATGTCCGTGTGCATGTGCAAATATTACCAGAATGTTATGTTGATGATGGAAGGGAGTAAGGTTAATATCAGTTATAAAGATTTGCTAAACATCCTTATGTGTGATATCGAAAATGAAAATGTATGCTGAATGTGCATGGCCGTGATTGTGAATGCTTAGTCATTAGTGATTTCTTAGAAAACTATACGTTCACTGCTCAAGATGAAATTCAGAGCTTTCATTGGACCAAAACACAAGCTGCAGTACATCCTGTTGTTTTGTATTTTAAAATAGAGGATAAAATTTGCTGTAGGAGTATTGAATTATAAGTGATAATAGGAGGTATCGCGATATGCGGCTTCCTTACAGTACTCAAGCTCTACCCATGCGCAATAGAAATTTTTTCTCCTTCCTGTGGGCAGTGTGTCTCTTCGTAGTACATCCAAATACAGTTTTCTTTTTCTATTTTCAGAAGGTGAAGGGAATGGATGAAAGTTGACGTTTTATCCATGGAAACGTGACTAAGTTTTTCTTTTTCTAGTATCCGAATTGTATCTATGAGTTACACACTGACAATTAAACATATTTCAAATGTAATAGCAGAACAGCATGTGCTACTCCTCCATTTTGAAATTCTGCCCACAATCACGTCATTAACTGCACACGGCGCATGCGCTGCGCATGAGCCATCTGCTCTGAGGAGTGGGTTAGACACAAGGTAATCTAGAATAACAGGTAGGTCCAGTTTGTCAGAAGTGCTTAAGGCGCATGCGTATTGTGACGTCACTGGATGACTTATGGCTTTACTTCCGGCGTGTGCGGTAGCCATTATTCTGGTCACAAAAGAAAACGTTTTCACGTAAAAAAACAAAACTCTTACGTTGATTTCTGAAGAAACGTTTATTTGTAAACTTACTATTTTATAAATTAAAATTTCCTAATGCCTGCATAAATAAAGTTATTAAGAAATAATATCGAAATTATCATCTGTCTCTTAACTGCCAACGGTTCCGACGAATCAATTTCGAAATCTTAACGAGGAATGATAATTAGGCCTAATGATAATGAGAAATACATTATCGTGTTCGCTTAACTATCCGCACATTGCGCGATGAGTGAACATGAGACCAAGGTAAATGATTTTACATTTTAAAGACACCCGCTCCCCTTCTAACGAACTGATATTTAACCCTTTTTCTATTTAGTCTCAGTAAATTTCACTTACCTTGGTCGCATGATCAGTTATCGCGCGATGTGCTGATAGTTAACATCAACCCTGTGTTCACATTAAAAAGATAATACGTAAGTACATTTTACAATAATTATAAATTACGTAAGTCCCTTCATATAATGGCATTATTATTTAATTAAAATATATAGTATAAAGAATGAGAATTGTGAAGGAAATGAACGAGTCGTCAAGTGTGGCTATCGCACGACTGCTTTCATTGCCGCCATGTTTTAGTTTCTGTTGAGATTTCGATTTAGCGGGTATAGGTTTCGATGTCATCTAGTGACGTCAAAATACGCTTGCGCAGTAAGGCAATTTTTACTATTTCCGGCAAACTGACCCCCACCTTGTTCTAGATCACCTTGGGTTAGACAGGGAAGCCGCATTTTTTTTATTTTACACATGACACAACTGCTGCAGACACCATGTCATGATATATTTTAGCGATGGTGCTAGCAGCCAATTTGAAAATAGGAAAAACTTTATCATATGTGTCAGCACAGAAATGATTTTGCCATGGAATTTCTAGGCTTCATCGCATGGAACGAACTCCTGTGATGAAATAAGTGAAACTACGAAACGGAAGTAACAAGAAGCAGTCTACAAAGGCCCTATAAAAACCAGATCCTGATACCACAAGATGCTTCAATTTTGCTCAGAGAGTATATTAAGACCTCTGCGTGGATGCCCCCCTAACCGTGGGTCAACGGTTTGGGTACTTCAGCGATTCTGTGAGCTGTGCTGGTTCTAGCACTGCTGCTTCAGGATCACCCTTGCCAGAAAGGTCATGGTTGAGAAGTGAGACGAAGAGCATTCAACAATATATATACAGGATGTTTTTGAATTGAGTACAGATTTTTTGGGAGACGATAGAAGAGGTCCTTAGAAGTATTTTTTGTCATATGAACATGGGGTCCCCGCAGCTCCGTTTACTTACAATACTGCATTGACCAATCAAATGACACCGGGACGCAGTGTGCGTTGGTAGGCCTAGATTATTTTATTTTTAACAATTAACACAAGCAATCCACTGTATGACTTTTACAGTAATTGTTCGAAATGACCGCCATTTGCTTCATAGCACAATTCGCAACGCCTTATGATGGATTGATGTACGCGTGGAAACAGTTGATTTGCACGGTCGCTGATGTCACCTGTTGCCGCGACAACACGAGCCGTCAATTCTTCTTCGGTATGTACGAGTTCGGAGTACACCATTGATTTTATGCTTCCCCATAAAAAAAAAAAATCCATCGGTCTGAGATCTGGCGATCTCGGTGGCCAAGCAACTGGTCCGCCACGACCAATCCAACGACCAGGATATGTCTCATTTAGGTAATCTCTAACTGCTCTTGTGTAATGCGAAGGTGCGCCGTCCTGTTGAAACCACATCAAATATCTGGTCATTAGTGGAACATCTTCAAGAAGACCAGGGAGCTCCTCCTTCAGGAAACCAAGGTATGTTTGCCCGTTAAGACGGCATGGTAGGAGATATGGCCCAATCAGGACATTGTGAATCATGCCAGCCCAAATATTCAACGAAAAACGATGCTGAAAACTGTTAACATGTGTTGCACATGGGTTGACATGAGACCACAGATGACTATTGTAGCTATTGTTCATTTGATTGTTCAATGCAGTATTGTAAGTAAACGGAGCTGCGGGGACCCCATGTTCATATGACAAAAAATACTTCTAAGGACCTCTTCTATCATCTCCCAAAAAATCTGTACTCAATTCAAAAACACCCTGTATATACGTATACAGGGTGTATCAGGTTCGATGATCATAAAATACCTAGCGTTGTTCTCCGCAAAATTCTAAGCATAATTTTCCTTATCCATTTTTCAAAATTCTCATAAAAAATGCTTGAAATCGTTATCCAAAGTTTGGCTATTATGACGTAATTCTAAGCCTTCTGATGTAATGAGTCCTAATTATTCTTGACTATTTACGATATTTCCTATCAGCATTGAGTCAGTTTAGTAGCTATGATGATTTTTAGCTATGAATTTTCGTTAATTTATCAATTCATTTAGAGCTCATTAAAGTAAAGCAACTCTTGTTTTATTTTCGAAGTAAGCGAGTCTATTGACTCTGTCTCCTACCCTTTTATGAATGAACTTGCCTTCAGCAGAGACAGTAAATAGCATAGATAGATTACGTCAGAAGGCTTAGAATTACGTCATAATAGCCAACCTTTGGATAACGATTTCAAGCATTTTTTTTTTGAGAATTTTGAAAAATGGATAAGAAAAATTATGCTTAGAATTTTGCGGAGAACAACGCTAGGTACTTTATGACCATCGAACCTGATACACCCTGTATATATCACAACGTTGACGTATATATTATGATGTTGACGGATGAGAAAATTCATACGGCATCGAGGCAGTGCCTCTGAAAAGCCCCAATAGTGCACTCGCGCTATGAACTTCGGTTGGAGTTTTGCCACAATCTTTGATCTTCTAAGTCACAGTAACCAAGACGACTGCACAGTCCATTTCAAAAATTGTCACAAAAAAGGTCATACACTAGAGAACTAAAACATACATGTGCTGATGCTTCAAGAGTTCATGGTTAAATGGTGCAAAATTTGTTACGATTGCATCATCCACATGCCATTGCTTAAACCATGTGCATTACTTTGAAATAACCCTCGTATATATGGTAATCCACCACTGAAGACAGCATTCATTAAATGAGTTCTTTGGTTTAGATATAAAAAGAACTCATACCAGGCTAAGTCAGATGCGTGTAATAAATAGGAAATGAGAACAATTTTGTTCTTTACCAAAAACTGCCAATCAGAAGAGTACCATGAGATGCAAAATTGTTCTCTTTTTTCTTACAATTTTCAATATGCTTCTTAATTGTTTAAAAGTTTATCTTTTCTTTCTTCTGAATGCCCAAAACCTATTCAAAATAAGAAAAAAAAATTATAATTTTAAATAATTTCATAGCTATTAAAATAATCGTTTTCCATAATTAAACACAATAGTAAAATTGTAAAGCTCTGCAAATTCAACTCTATATGGATGAATTCGAAATTGTGAATCTATTGGGTTCAAAGAAACACAAAATATTTGCAGTTTATTTTTCTTTATTGAATATCCATGCACAATATTATCTAACGTACATCTTATACTCCTAGCCAGTTACAATCTATGTGAAAAATATGGATATGATAAAGTTTTCAAACCATAATTAAATGATTTACAAATTTTGGCAAATAGTGGAATTATTATTGCACATGATAATGCACAGCATTATATACAGGGAACAGTGGTTGTAGTCAGTGGAGATAATCTCTCAATGCATAAAATTGGGGGGTTCACTTCCAATTTTAATGCAGGACGTATCTGTAGATTCTGTCTTGCAACACGTGAAGTGATATCCTCGGAAATATGAAGAAAAGGATTTTATTATTCGTGACGAACCATCCCACCAATACCATATATCAGCTGTAGAATATGATTCAAGATTAGCGACTGTTTATGGTGTTAAGAATGTTTCACCATTATCATCTTTAGCACACTTTCATGTAACTGTAAATTTGATTCCTGATATAATGCATGATATTTTAGAAGGAGTAATACCATTTTTACTTAAACACATATTGATCAGTATCATTCAAGAGGGAAGTGTATCGATTTTATCTATTAATGAAAAAATTACCAGTGTGAAGTATGGCCCTACTGATCTTGCCAATAAGCCAGTTCAACTTCCCCAAAATTTGTTGCATAATAACACCTCAATCAAAGGCACCGCTTCTCAACAAAGGTGTTTGTTTAGGTTATTACCTTTATTTCTTGGAAATGAATTGAATTTTGAAAATCCATCATGGGATTTATATTTGCTTTTTCGAGAAATAGTTGAAATTATATTTGCACCTGTTCTAACAAAGGAACATATTTGGTATGTTGAAATTAAAATCCAAGTATTTTTAAAAAAATTTCATGATTGTTATCCAAATTTAACATTTATACCAAAAATGCATTATATGGTTCATTATGGAAGATTAATGATGTTATTTGGACCGCTTAGGCGGTATTGGTGTATGAGATTTGAATCAAATCATCAGGTTTTTAAGCAAAGAGCTAAAAGAACACGCAACTTCATAAACATATGTTCAGCATAGGTATCAACTGCTTCAGTGCTATCAATTTCAGTCATCCACTTTGGAGCAATCAAAAAAACTTTTGGTAATCATTATGTTGGTGTAGAAACAATTCCAGAGCCAGGCACGCACCCAAGAATTTTTCCAGAGGGGGGGGGGGGTCGAACTCGATTTATTGGACCTTTTCTTCGAATAATCCATTCTTTTTATTATGTTTTAATTACAGTAATACTAATTAATAATGAACATATTTCAGTGATATTTTTGTAAAGTTGCTTGTGAAGTTTATGCTATTATACATTGTTGATATCAAAATAGGAAACAAAATTTATATCAATCAATTAGAATCTATTAACAACATTACAAAGCATGAACTGAATAAGAAGTAAACTTTAATGTGAGGAAACTGTTAATAATTATACTACAAGTAATGATATTATTTTAAATAATATATAACTTTGATTTCAAAGTTACAGTTTTCATTAAAACAGTATTTATAGAGTAATTATGGGAATTGACATATTTGCTTAAAATTAACGTAAGTTACATTGTAAATAACAAACAAACAAAATTTTAAAAATTTATAAAATTTAGATGTTATTTTTATATAATTTTGTTATCTTTGTTTTCTTTTATGAACTTCTATATTTTATTTGTACATTTGCTGTTTTCTACTTTATGTGGGCAAATTTATATAAAAAAAAAATAAAAAATAAAAATAATTTTAAAACAATTGAAATAATTAAATGAAATAAAGTAAAATAGAAACACATCTAATTGAGTATATAAATTGTGAAAAAAGTTAATTACCATAAAACTATCATCTAAACATGCTGCATAAAGATTTCTGGATTTTTTAAATGTGATGAATTTCTAAATTAAAGTAACGGTGAGAATAATTCTTACATTTGACCAATTTTGTTATATGAATGGCTATACAAATAGAAAAAAATTATGTTTTTGTTAAAATTTTCTCTATTATCATACTTATATTAATCACAAAGATTATATGTCAGCTTATTAAACTCTCACGTATTTTAATACAAAATAATTTTATAATTATAAGGTTACAAAAGAAGGCTTTCAAATTGCATCCATCTAGGATGTTTTATAAATTCTTCCATAATTTTTTCAATATCAAATTGAAATTCATAATGTATATGTAATAATGCCAGCTCTGATAATCTGTCTTCATTCATTGTGCATCTCAAATATGCATGCAGTCGCCTTAAACAACTAAAAGATCTCTCACATTCATTAGAGGCAACAGGAAGAGTACTTATATATAAAAAAATATTGAATATATGCGGAAAAAGATGAATATCTATTGTCTTTAATGTTTCTGGACAACTTTTCGGCAAAGAATCTGCATCCATTTCAGCAATTGTGCTCCATTTCAAAGACCATCTATAAATTTCTCCATTTAATAATTCGGAGGATTCAATGAAATTGTTGAAAACTTCTCCAATATCATTAAAGGCATCATTTGGGTATTTAATTATGTTTGAAGGGATTAGTTTTAAAGCAGATATCATGTTTTTAGCGACTGGAGAGAATTTTATTTCCAGAAGATTTATAATATAATCTAGAAATGGGATATATAAATTAATAACATAATATTTTTCTGGAGTATCAGTTTCTATGTTAGATCTAAATTGCTGCCGCTTATTTATACGGGGCATTGACACATCAATTGCCAGCTGGGAACAAATTCGAGAAACATGAGAAAAAAATTTTTTAAACTGGTAATCTACATTATTTCTAAGAGAGACATATACATTTTTCACTTCATTGATTTCTGAATATGCAGATATAATATCTAAGCTTCTGCTTTGTAGTTTCACAGTTATGCCATTTAAATGAGACAGCGTTTGATTTAGACCATTTTCTTTCTTCTCTCAATCATTTTCCCCTTTTAAAGTTCCCCCCACACACTCTTCCCAATTTACAGTGTCGAATCAAACAGTTACAAAACCCTTCTGGAAATTTCCCTTTCTCATCCTAGGCATGTCGTTTCTGAAAGCTTTTGAAAAATTATGGAAGCATGGTATACTACTGCAATTATTGTAAATTAATTTATAACTTCTTTTCTATGACAGATACATTTTGCATTTGCGTTTGTCATATTTATATTTATTATTATATAAACAGTACATATACTCGTATGTTTCTGTGAAAAAATAAGTATGAAAGTTAGATAGTTAAAAAAAAAATCAATCTGCTTACAAAATTCGGATTTCTTTTTTGTAAAAATAATCTTATAATAAAAATTAAAAAAAATCGTGAAAAGAAATAAAATTAAAATCGCAAGCCCTTTCGACTTCTGGCAATTGTCATCTTCTGGCAATGAAAGAGGTGACTGAGAAAGTTGTCAGTCCGGTTTAGTGTAGGTCAAAGCAAGGAAGATAAAAGAAAAAATACTTTTATCTTCCTTGGGTCAAAGTGGAAAAAATCCTTTTATTTAACTGGAGTGAGCAAGGAGTGGGATGAATGGTAGGGGAAATGGCACTGGAACAGGCCAAGGGAAGAAAAAAAAGGAAAAATTAAAAAACTGAAAATAAAAATAACCCCTCACCAACCACTCCACTACTCCTTGTTCACTCAGAGTTTTTAATAGAATTTAAATAATAGATTTTAAATTCACAGAAATCAAAATCATGAACCTTCAGCATTTTTGGGGTGGTCGCTCGATGTGATGTTGATACTCAAGGTGGAATCTGACCACAGAAGAATACTGACCCATGAGGCCCTGATAATCAGAAGATTCACGAAAGACTTCCTGAATAAAATCTTGAATGCCCAAACCAACTTTGAGACGAACCCTTCCTAGACATCGTAAACAAAATTTTAAGCCAGCATCACCGAAGAGGCGTTAATTCATCCAACCAGGACTGATTATTCCTCTTGCTTTTTTATTCCTGCATTTCATTTACTGTAATTTATTTCTTTACACAGGGTTAGCCTAAATGACTCACCCGGTTTTAATAAACAATGCTTTAAACCCAATGAATCATTTAGGCTATCCCTGTACTGTATATCCTGTATTTCACTTGCTGTAATATGGTCACGTTGCCGCCAATCAGTGCCTGGCTTGCCCAGTTTTTCTGATTGGCCGACGTAAACCATAAATTCTGGAGCTTCAGCTCACTAAATTAAGGTGGATTTCCATGTGCGCGTCAACGCGTCAAATGACGTCATTTTCTGCCCAAACCGGCAGTTTCTCTATATACCAATTTCGCTGCTGCTCGCATGGAAACATCGAACCAATTTTACTGCGCGTCCTGCGGATTTCTCGAAAATTTTGCAGTTGATCTGGAGCAACTTTGCTGCCGATTTGACCAGGATTCTATGCCTGAGGTCATATCAGTCAGGAACTCCTCTGTCAGATTATTTGACAAATTTGCCTATTTTAATTTGCTGGATTCGTCAATAAATAAATAAATAAATAAATATAAAATGTTATTTATTTATTTATTAAATCTAAACATTTATTTATTTATTCATTTTATTAAAAATGAAGATGTTTATCGAGCTTATTTGTTTTGTAAAATCAGTTCTGGCAGATTATTTGTTGCATTCTTTTGTACATAATAATACAAAAAATTATAATTATAAATTTTTATTGAATTAAAATTTTATTTATCTATTTTATTTATTTTAATTTAAACTAAAGATTTTTATGGAGCTTCATTTATTTTGTAAAATTGTATGCCATATTTTACAATTTTATAATCGAGTGCAATAATATTTCTTTGTGATTCCTATTAACTCAGCTTCTTTGGTGGATTTTCGGAATTACCATGGATAATCGCCGTCGAGCTTGATCTAGCGGCCCGAACTGGCATATAATCGTCAAAAATATTTATCCAGCAGGCACGACAAAATACATAATTTGTTATTGTGTGTAAAGGCATGCTTTATTATTAAATATATTATTATTGTTTCTATTATTTCATCGAATTAAACACAAAGAGCTGGATTTTAAAAAATAGGACTACATGTTTACATTTCAAACCCGTCGTTCAACAAGTCATCTTTCATCGGTTAAAAATTAAAAAAATAAAAATAATACATGCAACGTAAACCTGTCTGGGTTGGTTTTAGGCAGTGGCTACGTACAGTGCAACCTTGTACGCCTTCCGTTCAATGCAACGGAAGTGGCTAGCTATACCGCCATCTACCAACAGTTTCAGACTCCAAACTTTCTCTGATTTCGAAACAAGCAATATGGCAGATTCCCATCGCTCAATACTAGTACGTGGACGCCAACGCTTCGCTCACGGCGACCCCGAATTACAAACATACCCCCAACATATTTGGTTACAGGGGGCAGTTGGTTTCCCCTCGGCCGGTTACAGGGGCAGTTGGTTTCCCCTTCTACAATAGTAGTACGCGGACGCCATCGCTCCGCTCCAGCGTCCCCTGCCCGCGGCGCACGCTCCCTCGCTTCGCTCACGGCGACGTCGATTTATATACGTACCCAACCTATTTGTTTACAGGGGGCAGTCGGTTTCCCCTCGGCCGGTTACAGGAGGCTAATGATCCGTATATTTTAGTGGCCACAGAAATGGCTGCCAGAAAGTTACGGGACCTCATTTTATGGCTAAACCTAAGTTAACCTCAGTCAACCTAACCCAACACTAGAACGCTCAAAAAATGCTGGCTTACCTTTAAGGCATGGTTCCTTTCGACAATGGCTAATCATCCAGAAAGTAGAAAAAAATGAATCTGAAATCCACACGACCGTGACATGCCAATTGTGTGGTTGCCATAACAACAGCTAGCCAAAACACGCCCTCTAACGTCGGAATCCATACAATACTGTTTTGATTCTGTCGGCAGATGGCGATACAGCTTGCCACTTCCGTTGCATTGAACGGAAGGCGTACAAGGTTGCACTGTACGTAGCCACTGCGTTAATTTTAACTATCCGCACAAATCGCGAGTCAAATCGCAAACGCAAGTTTCACTCTCGGCCCTGCGGGCCTCGCTGGTCAGTGTTTTCCGTTACTCGAACGCCCTCGGCGTCCTGTCTACGACGTCCCCCTCCGGGGGCAAATAACTGTCTACCCCAACCTATTTGGTTATAGGGGGCAGTTGGATTCCCCCCGGCCGGTTACAGGAATCGCGACAATTCAGTTTGCGGAATCAGTCATCGCGCGATTTGTGCGGATAAATTAAGCCCTGAGAATAAAGTTGCTTATATCCTTTCTATGTTCGCCCTAATATCTTCGCCTTAATGTCTATGTGTCTCCAGTGTGGTTTACAACAACAGCTTGTTTTTACGAAGGTGGGCCAACACTCGCCGAGTTTGACACTACGAAGGACGGCAATGGAAGCAATGGGATCCGGGATGAAACCTTAATCACCACGCCGTCCACAATCGTAATGTTTTGTTTAAAATAAAAATATTACCGTACAAAGTATTCGAAAATTAGGTTATGTGCAATCTTTTTACGTTCGCTTTAATATCCAGGTTCGCTTTAACATCCACGTTAATTAATCATTTAACTTCGACTTCGTTTACAATAGCGCCGAACGGAATGCCGACGCTTTTACTAGGTCTTTCATCGTGAACATGGAAATGCTACGAAATCAAGACTCGTGTATAATATCCATCAATTCCATATAATCGTCGAGTATATTTTGATTGATATATTACTTATATGCTGGGCGAAATGTCGATACGAACACAAAGAAACATGCCTGAACAGCCGCCATGATTTCTATCAGGTTTGAGGAGAACTGCGCATCAGTGTTGCCAATGAAATTTTTATAAATACACACCCCCGAGATTACACGCTTCTACACGCTGGCACAACGGCATTACACACACAAATTACACACAAGTGATACGAGCCTTTGCAGAATTGCTTCAGCTTCACATTCATGAATTCATGTATTTAAAGATCATTCAATTTTAATTTTTTACAATATGAAGTATTAAGATTAGTTATAGAAATCATACCAATACTACAGTAGAACAATTTTTTATTTAATAATTTAACAAAATTATTGAACAATTTAACATGCTCGGCTCGGTGCTCGGAGTGCAAGTCGGAGTGGAGTGGTTGTGGGTAGGAGACCGGAGAATAATCTAATAATCTAATCTAGATTTATGGTCTGGTCGATTACACGCAATGGCACACAAAATTTTTTTTACACACACCTGACTCAAATTACACACAAATCGTGTAATTACACGCACATTGGCAGCACTGCTGCGCATGTGCAGGGAAACTTCGCTGCTCACATGGAAACACGCTGTCGATAGAGCGCGCGCTGCCAAAACTGACGCGCTACTTTCCTACTTTTGAATTGCCAGTACGCGTTTGGCAGCACGGGTTTTCAGGCAGAAAAGCGCGCTCATGGAAATCTACCTTTACCTTGTAGATCTCCATTTGCCCCGATGATGAAGTTATTTCGAAACAAGTTGGCTCCATTAAATATTTACCAGTTTGCTATACTAGACAAGTTTGCTTTTCTTGTTAAATATACAGGATGAGGCAGAAGTCTGATAATAGAGCGTATAACTAGAAAACTATTTTGTGAAGCATAAACATGTTAGTGGTATTTTCAAGTTTATAATCGGCAACAACTTTTTTAAGCAAATTCGGGTCCCATTGCATATCTTTAAAATCAAGATAAAAGCACGCAATTTCCCACCTTGGTTTAGCTCCGAATTGAAACATCTTGTTCTTATGAAGAAGGGAGCTCATCACAAATATTAGATCACAAATCTCCTTGATGACTACACAAACTTTTCCTTATTGCGATCACAATGCAAGTCTCTTGCTAAGTCTTGCTTCAATAATTATATCCTAAAGGTCGAATCTTCTATCTCTACTGATATCAAAAATTTTTGGAAATATGTTAACTCAAAGAGATCTGAAAATTCCCTGCCAACATCCATGTACTACAATAGCGACATACAAAACAACTCCCTTGGTATATCTCAATTATTCTCACAATATTTCTCGTCAGTCTTTGTCGACAGCAGTGCTCTACATCATACCACTACTATTGAATATAACAACCAAGTCGATATATCACAAATTTACATTTTTTCATCAGATACTGAAAATAAACTTAAGGCCCTTAACATTAGGAAGAGACCCGGCCCTGACAAACTGCATCCGGTTATCATCTCATCCTGTGCCTCATCCTTATGTCTACCTTTGCTCATCTTATTTAACAACTCTTTGTCTTGTGGTGTCTTCCCCGATTTTTGAAACAAAGTTTTGTAGTCCCAATTTACAAATCTGTTGATAAACACAATGTTACTAAATATAGACCTATAACTATTCAATCGATAATCCCAAAGATGTTTGAATCCGTTGTCTTGGACAAAATCCAACACTTATTTAAACAAATCATTATTCTTGAAAACATGGATTTGTCATTGGGAGATCTACAGTTACTAACTTGCTGTTATATGAAAAGTACATATTTGACAGCTTAGATGCCCCATGCCCTTGTACTCGAGTGGATCATGTCATCTTGTACAGTAAACTAAAAGCCCTTGGCATCAGGTATCCCCTTCTATCTTGGATTCACAGTTTCATCATTCAACGTCATTCATGCGTCAAAATTAAGGACACTATATCTATCCCCTTTTTTTTACCACTATACTCTGTCCAACGAAAGAAAAACTAGGCGTGTCTAATTAAATTTCCGATTTCAATTGTTAGACATTGTTGATAAGTAAAATTAACAATCGCTAACAATTGAAATTGGAAATTTAACTGGACACACCTAGTTTTTCTTTCGTTGGACAGAGTATAGTGGTGCGCCTCAAGGCTCCCATCTTAGGCTGCTACTGTTTCATTCGTTTATCAACGACATTGCTGAGTCAATCAAAGATATACCTTTCCTTCACTTTGCTGATGACCTAAACTTTTTTCTCACTGTCAAGGATCAGTCTGACTGTCTACTACTGCAAAATGCACTAGATACCATTCCCTCATGGTGTTCCCAAAATAATATGACATTAAATGCTGACAAATGTAAATTAGTTTCCTTCTGTAGAAATTATCACCCTATCCCCTTTACTTACAAAATTAATAAGGTACCTCTAAAAAGGGTTTTTAAGATTAATGACCTTGGTGTCATCCTCAATTCAAAAATGTCATTTAACCCACACTAACAATACAGTGAGGAGATCTTACAAAACCTTGGGGTTCATCATTAAACAAACGAAGCACTTCAGGGATACCAAGTCCATAAAGACTCCGTACACTGCTCTAGTCCAGCCTATCTTAGATTTTGCATCTCCAACATGGTCTCTCTTCTATAATAAGCAAATTAATGTTATAGAGTGTGTCCAAAACAGATTTCTCCGTATTCTGTGGCAGAAACTGACAATATCCAAACGCCCCCCAAATGCGATGTTCTTCGGACTTGGCTCAATCTCGACTCGCTTCAAAATCGTAGGATAAAATCAGACTTTCTGCTCTATGATCTCATTCATTCTAAACTAGACTGTCCTCAATTGCTTGAGTGTCTTCCCATCCGTGTTCCTACTCATAGAACAAGGTCTCCCATTCTTTTCCATCTAAAACACTTCCGACAGTGGCAACTTCATGTACAACTTCCCCCTCAAAAGGCTTTTAGGTCAGGCCAATGTATTCTTGCCAACTTTGATGGTTTCCACACTAGAAGACCAAAATTGAAATCATTGACTTTGTAATCTATATCTTATAATCTGTTATTATTTATATTGTTTTTATTACTTTACATGCTACATTGCCACTGTACTATGATTTTTGTAAATGGTTTTCCCATATAAAATAAAATAAAATAAAATAAAATAAACTCCCCTGGGGGGGGGGGAGGTCCAGATTTCTTAAACATATGATGGGACACCCAATTTTAAGCCTATGGCTGTGTGGTGGGTGCAAGAACGTGTTGGTGAATTTTGGAAAATTATCTCTTAAGCTAGGACAGAGAGACGCATAGTGCCAACTGCAAAATTATAGAGCACTCTTCAATTACTTTAAATCAAATGTTAAAATCATTGCTTCAGGGGGGGGGGGGGAGTGCTTGAAGTAGGTAAAGTACTTCCGTCATTTGCAGAGAAGCCCATCGTTGGTGTGTTCTGCTCTCAGATTGGTGTCTACTTGATGCAATTTTTTTCAGCATACTGTAGTGTCGATTCAACTACAGCCTGGCTATCATTTATGCCTCCTTCTCCCTGTCAATTTAGTGTTTTGATCCGCACCAACGATGGGTTACTCTGCAAATGACGTGAAGCATCTTACTTATAACTTCAAGCAATTTCTTTAACTTTCCCCCAATAAAGCAATGATTTTAACATTCGATTTAAAGTAATTTAAGGGTGCTCTATATCTTTGCAATTGACACTATGCAAATAGTTTAGGAGATAAGTTTCCAAAATGTCACTATAAAGTAGCTCCTATCCTGCTTAGGGATAATATTTTCAATTTCATTAACACACACCAAATAGTTTTTCACTTTATTACCAGACTTTTGCATCACCCTATATAAGCCTTTTGAAATAATGCGAATTTAAAAAGATGCAGTTTCAATTCATCTATATAAGCAGTATGCCATAGTATCAATTACCAATATGATTAGAATTCGTTAAGTGATAAAGCTAAACATAGCAATGGAAAACTGTGGTGAAAAATAATATCCAGTCATTAACAATATGATTTTTTTCTGCGAAAATCTTTTCACACAGGTTCTGCTGGTTACAAGATAAAAAATTACTACCATTATGTTCTCACCATATTCCACAAGTTGTACTGAATGCAGGGCATTTCAAAAAGAATGACCCAATTTTAAAACCTTATATTGTGTATCACATGTTATCAATTAGTATAGCACCACAGTAATAAATTGCATGGAAAATTTTGTACAGATCAATTTTGGCGGCCCTTATTTTGAGCATACTACTGGTTATTGACTGCAATCTCTTTTGGATATGGCATCTACAAAAACAATAAGCCCTTCATATGTTTTTTGTTTAATAAACTTTATATCATTTCCAACACTACATTTTCAATTATTTTTCTGATAATAAAATGAATCCATGCAGCCCCCCCCCCCCCTTATATCCAGATCTGCCACAATGAGTTGTGATGGGTCTTCATGCTATTCTCAACAAAGTTAAAAATATAGTTACTGGATTTACGAAGTCGGTCATTCTGTTTAGAATTTTTTTTGAATTTTTTATTTTGAATTCAGATTCGAATAGAGCATAAAAGTTAAATTTTTAATAGGCATGCAAATAAGTAAGTAAGTAAAATTTATGCCCTATCTATTCGGGAACATAAATTCGGGAAAACAACAGTTAATCATCTTGGCCAAATGATTAATTTTAAGCACCATTTTGGCAATATCCTAGATTAGATAGGTGGTGTGTATCTATTTTAACTTTTACTCAGTTTTTTTGATGCTCTATCCGAATCTGCAGTCAAAATAAAAAATTTCAAAAAAATTGGCGACAGTACGGCCAACTTTGCGAATACAGTAACAATGATTTTAATTAACATAGTTTTGGTACTGCAGAATCATGCATTCTCAACTGGTTTGTCTTTTAAATGAGGATTTTGTTTCCTGTATCACTTTCTTTTCTAGTGACCACAGGCCCTTAAGCAGTTAAAAAATTTTCAATATTATAGCACATAAGTTTGAAAAGAAGGAATTCCTCTTTTTTTTCTCCCCTGCATAGGTTCCTACATGTAGAGTCAAAGTGAAATAATACTATAAATAAATTACTTTATCTTTGAAGAGAATCACATAAGGGTACATTTGAAACTGAGAATTTGGAAAGAAGAAAATTAGTTATTGCTGAGACAATAACATTACTTACATTATTTATCAAGAAAATTTTAACTATGGTGCTTTTGATTTTTGTTTATTATTAACAATGGCTGTATAGTTCTTGTCAATCTCACTTTAATTAAGTTAAGACTACCACTTGTAACTATAAAAATACAAATATTCAAGGTCTCTTAGGTTCCTTTGAGAACGGTACTTAATATTGATCAACTTTTTTTTGGAACAGAGAAAGTATACATGTATAATTGACGAGATAAAACGTGAAACAAGGTTGATTCATAATTATCTCATCTTATAATCAAGTTTATATTTTGAATGCTCTTCAATGTCTCGCATCTGAAAAACAGGCAAAATTTATTTGATGTTCAAATGGAATAAGGCAAGTCCATCGCAAAAAATTTTTCTCACATGTTTAAAAATCCTAGAGATAGAATTATCTTAATTAAAGCAGTTGAATGCTCTTTAAATAAAAATGCTGTACATCCGCTCCTTTGAGGAAAAAATATTAAATTCTTAGTTACTTTTTGTGTGTTTTCCATATAAAATCATTTAAACAACTCTCCTTTCATTGGAAAATTAATTAAATCACAATTTTTATTAATTTATTCATTTTTAATTAATACCAAAATATATAAAAATAACAAAAAATAATCATTTCTGCAGTTGTAAAGCTTATAAATTTGCTCCTTCCATGTTAAAGTACCTGACGTAAACTGCCAATAACTTCATTGACTACAACAATACCAAAAAACTCTACAAATATAAGTACAACAAATATAAGAAAAATAATTTTTAATATCAATTGCTAAAGCAAAAAAGTAATTTTTCCACATTCACAATATATTAAATCTGTCCATATTAAGACAATATTGGACTGACTAGATCATTTCTATCAAATAATGTGATGGCTTACTCTAAATTTCTGTGGAATCACAACTAAATGGACATTTGTTAATGAATACTGATGTTAATTTAGAAAAAAATAGTTATCAATTACATCAAAATCTAGTGCTCTTTGAAAATATAGTACTACATTCAAAATTTTTTGGAAAAATAAGTTAAAAACTTTTTTTTTTTTTTTTTTTAATATCTGAAAATTATCTGGGAAAAATATGAAGCTTTGTGAAGTTTTATCAAAATATTGGTTAAAAAACATCTGTATTTTTTACAACAAAAAGGACAATGTTTAAAAAGGCAAAATAAGTAAAGAAGAAGTTCTTTATCTTTTTTTTCTCCTCCCCCCCGACATCATTTTTGGTATGAATTAATAACTGGTTTCAAGTTGAAATAACTATTTACATGTATTTATAGTCTCAAAATAAATTATCAAAAGTAGTTAGAATGGACTTTTTTCTTAAATGTCAGTTTTGTTTTCTTAAATTTAAGGAATGCATATACAGTATTGAAATGTGAGAAATTCATTTCTTAATGAAATAACAAGAGTTCAATTTTCACTAATTCTTAAGAAGGAATTCTTATAGGCGTGTCATTTCATCCATTCCTGGCACTTCACATGTCTCTTTGCTATTCGTTTTTGATAAAACTGCTGGTGAAATCGATTCCTGGCTTGTTAAACTCGAATTAGAAATTGTGGATTCAGAAAATTTTGATGAACCATCCCCAAACTTGGAATTTGTAGGTGTAATTGTTGGGGTTTCTGTATATGTATGTGTTAAACAATCCCAGGAATGTTGCTTTGATTGACATGCCCAAGTTGTATTTGTCAAGGCCGATGCTGAGGCTGAGGGAGAAATCGTATTAAAATGAACAGGAGACTGTCTGCTCACACTTCTAATACCGCTATCAGAATGGCAGGAACTGGTCATGGCTCCTTCATCCCATGGAAGCTCTAAAGAATTTGTCTGAGTACTTGAATAGCTCACTGTATCCTCTGTGCTGCTTTCAAAGCCCGTCGACGTATCGGAACTTGTACATGAATGCATACTGCAAGGACTTGGTGGCATTCTGAAGTGTGCCTTTTGACACAAAGTTGTTGGCTTACTTTTATCTTTGCATGCTGAAAAGCAATAAAATAACAGTACATTAAGGAGAAAAGCGTTTTTTGAATCTTGAATCTTTCAAGTAAAAAAAAATTAAAATTTCACAAAGAAACTTGGGCATGCATTTTGCTAATCATTATCAGGACATTTTTCTTTTCATTCCTATATAAATATTCAAAACACAAAAATTATAATTTTTAAAAAGATACAAAATACATTTTTTTTTTAAATATATGCATATTTGTATTGTCATCTAATATAGGCCAGTTCATTTTATAAAATGAATTTTATGAAGCAAATTCCAAAATGCCAAAGATTGCATCAGTGCTATTGCAGTGCTATCATAACTTGTTAATTATTCTATTTAGGTAACAAATTAGGCATTTTCATCAAATGTTTTTTTCACACTTTCAATGATACATTAAAACAGTCATCAAATATTAATGATCAAGAAGTAAAAAAATTATTTTTCATGATCATACTAATCAAGCATGAATCAATGTAATAAGCATATATTTAATTTTATTGCTTATAATGCTAAAATGTCCTGTTATTAAATTGATTTATCTTTAAAATCATTATTTAATTAAATAAAAGTTCTCTCGTCCCCTTAACTACCGTGTCAAGGCAGGTCCCGCTGCGGGTCGCTGCACTGAGAAGGACGAGGCACTGTGGGTAACTCACCCATCATCAACTGACGTTCGCGTTCACACACTCTTTCCAATTCCACCATTTTTTCCTGGAGAACTTGCTAAGAAAAGGAAAAATAGAATAGTATAAAATGACTCTAAATTTTGATACTGCAATAGATGAAACTTGGATTCAGTATTTTTACATATAATGTAGAGGTATAGTGCCATAAAACACTTTATATTTTTTCCCATTATATAAGTAAATTAAAGATGCTGTGAAATTAACAGGAGGAAATTGGATATCGGCAAAGGAATTTTGTTGGTAGCAAATCTGTAACATTGTCTTGTCCTTAGAAATATTCAGTCATAAGAAGAGGGTTATTATGAAATTGGGGGCACTGCATTTATAATTTAAGACCATAATTTACCTTTTGGAGGGAAAATTAACATATTCCTAAATAATATAAGGGATTGTTAATATTCCCACAAAAATAATATCCTGTCTAAAGAGAAGTTGCAACAACATTTGTGCAAATGCATTTGCTTACTAAGTATTGTCAGATGTGACTTTGCAAATTATTTTTATCATCTTCATATTAAGATTGAAATGGTTACATACAGTAGTGATAAATAAAACTTGCTAAAAATGACAGTTTCATATCCAAATTGATTTATCTTCAGACTTTCACCATGTATATTTAATTGTTCTATAGAATAACTATATGCAGTAGAGGACTACAAATCTGGAATGATCAGGACCAGAAACTTTTTGGATTTGTGGTTTTCCAGATATACTTAACACATCTGTGTATATTTAAGTAAATCATTTCTGTCGACGGTTATTACAAATTTCTTTTAAAATAAAAGTTTTCACAATTATACAGTTAAAGTATTTACTGACATCTGGATTTAGGGTCCTCCACTGTAATTCAGAAATTAATTGAACAATTTGTGAATTTCTGATTTTATATACAGTGTGTCTCAAAAGTTGCATTGCCAAATGGATTAATTCGTTGTTTTGATTTTGTAGGTGAAATAGTGAAGTAGAGGAATAATGCTGACACCGGAACAACCGTGTAGAGCCGTTTGTAGAGATCACCACAGAACATCTCAAGAAGCTGCAGACCAATTTCATCGCCGCACCCTAATATTCCCAAGCCCACCAGCTACACTTTTATGCGTGACAGAAGAACATTTGGATCATGTGAGACATTGTCTTCGAGTGCATGGTGCACATTTTGAACATGAATGATAAGCTTGCGAAACCATGTGAACATAAAACCAACATTCATAACTTTTCATATGGCACGTGACTTTTGAGACACATGGCATAATGACAGGCTGCAAGAGACAAATTCATTACAGGTTGTACTGTTTACCCTCCATTAGTAAGTAATATCTGGCATCAGGACCATCAGTAGATACAGTGCTCCCTCTACATATTGGCAAATTTATAACGGCAACTCCATATAACGAAGTTTGTTTTTTTTCCATTCATGAGTCTGCAGTTTTTATTTTCCAGAAAGAAACTTAGTTTATGGAGTTGCGGTTATGCAGAGGTAGGACTGTATAACTATTTTTTTCATTCACTTAGCAGGTGCTGTCTCAGTTTTAGGGACAACTAACTTCATCACAACATACAAAGAGCTGGTATGGTGACAGAACGAATTCTACAATTCATTTTGAGCAATAAATATTACTGCAATTCTTGTTATTATCCCTTCCAATGTTAGCTGGTGCTATTACAATACTATTAACAGATCATAATTTCAACTTCAAGGCATGTGACTTAATTCTTTTCGTTCTCTTTGAGAAATCATAAATTTGTAAATCAGCTGTTGGACTTTAACCATTTTTACACATGAGGGAGACAATCACATGATCTTTATTCATGCATAATTTCAAATTTTTTGGTTCATTACTTCAATAGATATGTGCTCAGAAATGGAGCCTGATAAGGTGTATATTTGACACTGCATGCTCCATTACTTTCACTGGAAGATTTCTGCTGCTGAAACATCCAGGACACTATGTGAAATATACAGAGAAGCTACTGCAAGTGAAAGATCATGTCAACATTGGTTCAAATGGTTCAGAACTGGCAATTTCAGCTTGAATGATGAGGAGCTCTCGAGTCGGGTGAAGAAGTTTTCAGATGCTGATCTTGAAGCAGCCCTCTCCAAAGACTTGACACAAAAATAATATCCTGTTGTGATTATTTCACTTTCGAAATCGCAAAAGAAACTTGCAGAGAAGTTCAAAGTAAATCACTAAGCCAATGGACATCATTTTCACATGCTTGGAAAAATTCAAGAAGGAAAATAGGTGCTTCACAGTTGATAGAAAACAATTAGATGCAGTGACATGAGTCTTTCAACTGATTTCCAAGCAAAAGAAGAAGTCTTTTCTGTACAAGATCATAGTCAGCAATGAGAGGGTCTGTTATAATAACCCAAAACACAAAAAATATTGTGGATCAATCCCACCTAACCATCCTTCTTGCAGATCAAATGCAACATTCACAGCAAGAAGTGCTGTGAATCTGGTGGAATAGAAGGGTGTGCTTTAACAGGAACTTCTCTTCTCAGGAAAAACAGTCGTGGCAGATCATAATGCTCAGCAACTGTGAAATCTGCGACATGCAATTGAGGAAAGACTGACACAGAGATCCCACTACACAACAATACTAGTCCTCATGTTGCTCAAGTGGCAAAGGATGTTCTTAATGAAATTTGATGAGAAGTCCATCTCACCCAGCATACTTTTCAAACATTGCTCCTTCGGACTACCACTTGTTCTGGTCGATACAGCAACATTCATCTGTCCAGTACCAGTCATCAAAATGAAGTGTGAAATTGGATCAACAACTTCATCAAGATGAAAATGAACTATTTTTGTACTGCAGAATTTTTCTTATAAAATAATACTACCTCCGTTCAGAAATGATTTTCCGTTTTGATCAAAATTTTTGTTCAAAAATGATTGTCTCTTTTGAGAAAATAAACAATTTGAGCGAAAAATTATTTTGCGAATACTTTTAATTTAATTATATTTACAATGGTAGGTTAATTAATTTGTATTTAAACAATTTTGGGCAGTTTTGATCGCTTTTGGGCTGCAGTTTAACATTACAGGAAGTCGTCCAACGTTTCTCTTTGCATCTTTGCCAAAGTGCTGTAATTTATAATTATTGCCATTGTAGGATACCATTTCTCTGATCATCAGACAGGTTTTTCTTCTTTCGTTGAGATGATTCCATCTTTTCACAGTTACCTCAAGCCCACTACGAACAAATATTTGAAGATTTTCAAAATTTGAAATTTTACGACCATATTATGCAAAGAAAACGTGACTTAAGAACATATAAATTAATGAACAGCTTGCTATGATCATAATAATTAAAATAAAGTCAAAAAAGGAAAAGTGAATAATTATTGTTCTTATGTTTAACAAAAGTATCAAAACAGACAATCATTTCTGAATGGAGGTAGTAATAAATTGGCAGTTAATTTTCTAATAATAAATGCTGTATCAGCATCTATGCAACTTTTATGATGCAGCATCTACAGGGTGGTTATAATTAAAGTGACACCATTTAGACCTTCTAGCGGCCGTTCTGGTAATCAGATTTTGACGAAACTTGAGATATATGTTATACAGACCATGGGGAAGAGAATTTTGCAATAAAAAAATTAGTTCACATTTTGACCGCTACGTCAAAATATGGCCCTGGTCATGTAAGAAACTATCTGAGAATGTTTACTCAATCAGAGGCGTTATGCAAATGAGATGTAAAATTAGAAAAGCTTTAAAATGACAGTGAAATTAAATGAAAAGTCATTCTTCACGATGGCTTTAGCTAAAAAGGATCGAGCTTTATTGGTGAAATTGTTTTACCAGAACTGCAATAATGCTTCTGCTGCACTAAGAGAATATCGACATTTGAAAAACTTGCAAAATGGGGCTATGTCCATTAATCGTTTAAAAAAGATGATTAAGAAATTTGAAGAAACTGGTGAATTGGGAGAGGACGGAAACGAATTGCAAATGAGACTGTGGAAGACGCTGCTGCTGCTGTAGTGGAGAGTGCTTCAAGTTCCCAATATTCTTCAGCAAGTACTCGAGCCGTATCACGTGATTTGTCTATTCCGTGGTCTACGATACAAAAAGTTTTGAGTTCCATTTTAAAGTGGTATCCATACAAGATCCAGGTGGTTCAAAAGTTGCTTCAAACTGATTTTGCTTGCCAGTTTCTGGCTAGAATAGCCGTCGATAATGGATGGCCATGGAACATTTTGTGGTCAGATGAAGCACATTTCACACTAGACGGAGCAGTGAATGCTCAAAACTGTCAAATCTGGGGTACTGAAAAGCCGATGGTTGTGCATGAAAAGCTTTTGCACTCTAATTATGTGGCTGTATGGTACGGATTCACTTCACATTTCATTCTTGGCCCCTTTTTCTTTGAAGAGAACACTCCTCAAGGCACTAAAAGATGTTCAATCACTGGTGCTCATTACTGCGAACTTCTGCAGCAGAAAGTCATTCCTGCTTTACAAGAATGAATGTTTAGATGGTGCAACACCCTACATTGCACGACAAGTGAAGGAACTGCTTCATGCTCATTTTGGAGATGATCGGGTGATTTCGAGAACTTTTCCAACTGCATGGCCTCCTCGTTCACCGGACTTAAACCCTTGTGACTTCTGGTTGTGGGGATATTTGAAAGATAATGTCTATGGAGGAAGAATACGGATTGTCCCTGAATTGAAAGGAAGCATAATACCCCATATCACTGCAATTCCTCAGGAAGCCCTTCGCTCTACTGTGGAACATGTAATAATGCTTTGAACATGTCATTGACACAAATGGAATGCACATTGAACAAATGCTCTGATTTTATAAATTTCTCTGCTTCTAACTTGTTTTTGTTATTATTCATGCACCGCTACGTCAAAATATGAACTAACTAATTTTTTTTATTGCAAAATTCTCTTCCCCATGGTCTATATAACATATATCTCAAGTTTCGTCAAAATCTGATTACAGAACGGCCGCTAGAAGGGTCTAAATGGTGTCACTTTAATTATAACCACCCTGTATTTGAGGGTGGCAATAAAATAAGGTTGGTTATTATTCAAAGAAATATGGTATTTTATAAAACGAGGTATTCAGAATTATAAAATCACCAAAAAGCGAAATAAAGAATGAATAAAAAAAGGAAAAATTTGATTAACTCCAATTATTTCTTAACTTTATTTGAATATTATTTTCATTGATTTTCATTATAAGGTGATTCATAAGCTACTCCCTGAGTTTTGGACATTGATAGAACAGCAACCATGATAGGCATAGTGGAAATCCACTTATCACTGGATAGAGAATCTCTCAAAGTTTGCATTTGTAATAGACATATAGATTTAACTGGTGGAGGGCAGTTGTAACAAAAACATGGCTGTTCTTCTTGAGACTACTCTCCTCTTCTTCTGTAGCCTCCATGGTTTCCTGATCTAACCCCATGTGATTTTTTTTTTCTTATAGGGATACCTCTAAGATCTATATTTGTACCTCCTTTGACACTTGATTTAGCACAGCTGTGAGAGAGTCATTCATACAGTCAGTGGGAGGCATCAGATGTCTGCTAACTAACTTAGGCAGGAACTCAGATGTCTGTTAGGAACATATGTGGCAGGAACTTGAATATAAGAATGATGTCTGTCCCATCACCAGGGATAAAAGATGAAACACAGGTATGTACAAATCTTGGGGAGATTCTTGATCTATTGATATAGCATTTTCACAATGTCTATCATGATTACTACTTATTTTTCCTCTATTAAATTGTTACTGTTCTATCAATTTACGAAACTCCAGAGAGATTTAAGTAAGAATGATCTTGTATAAGAATGTTTTTTAAATACGTCTCACACAAATTAAATATTAAATCGCTAATAGAGTACTATTAAGAACAGATGAAATCCTCCCTTCATCCATTCTTAGTACTATCTTAGATTTGAATGGAATTTTTAACAAGTTCATCCATATACATGGCCGTACCCAGGGAAAGGGAGGGAGAGCAGCAGCCCCCACAATTGGCCCACCATGTCAACTAAATCTGTTACATGGGGGACCCCCCCCCCCCGCGGGGGGGGGGGGGGCCCCCCCCCCCCCCCCAAAAAAAAAAATTCTGGGTACGGCCCTGCCCATATATAATGATTTATATTTCTGAAATGCTTTAAACAACACTGACTGTGTAATGCAGCTATATGGTGAATACAGTGAATAAAACAAGGAATTACTGGGTGTATCAGTTCAGATATGTCAACAATGGATATATAAGGCATTTCAGAAATTCCATAGACTGTCAAACATAATGCATAGAATGAATCAAGTTATTTGCTGGTTAACTTTGCCAAAAAGGATACTGGTAGAAGCCTAGATTAACATGATTCAAGTTGTGCATGAAAAATACAAACTTTAATGCCCCGACAGAAGCAGTCAGAGCTATGATTAATATCAATACAAACTTGTTTACCAGTTTATCCTATCAGTGATGAAAATCCTAGCACCAACTATGAGTGGGCTAATATGATCAATCAAATATCAAAATAATGGGAGTTGATTCTGGCACTAGTAAGTGCCAGGTGATGGAAAGCTTAAGCAGGTGTGTTAGCTGAAAGGGCAAGACCATGTAGAAATGGTGAAAAAATTTCAACTATCCTCTGAAAGAGGAAAGCAAGCTTCGTTCCAAATGAAAAAAAAAATAAAAAATTTAAGTATTAAAACTCAATTTATTAATAAAAATTAAAAACACACTATAATAAGTTTTTGACTATAAAGAGTCTGCTACAACAAGGTTGTGGATTGTCTCGAATCTTATTTGATATCTACATGAATAAAATCTTAGAAGTATGGAACAAGAAAATGTCAATATTAAACAAGAGTTGTTCAATAAAATCAATTTTTATTTGCAGATGACCAAGTATTGCTGGCTACATTTAGTAGATAATTTACAATGAAATATATACGAGGCTGAGTCAAATGAAAACCGGAAAACTGCTGTAGAAAATCGAACTGCTCCCATTGCGATCACTCGCCCACCATCAACTGGCATTGGTCCCGCACCCCACGTGACCCAGCGACGCCATACGGGCGTTTCCAATATGGCTGCACCTCTGTTGGAATGCACCAAAGAAGAGCAGCGTGGAGTGATCCGTTCCTTACACAGTGAGGCATGAAACAAATAGAAATCCATCGAAGCATGTTGGCACAGTATGGTGTACAAACGGTGTAAGAAATTCAGCAGTGGCACAACAAGTTTGGCGGATGTGTCGAGGCCAGGCCAGGCCAGGCACATCGTCTTGTGACAGCCGAGGCGATTGTAGCGGCGGAGGAGATGATTCTGGAGGATAGACAGGTCACCATCAATGACATTGCAACGGTATTACAGGCCAGTCATGGCTCTGCTCAGCATATTATCCATGATGAGCTGAAATACCGGAAAGTGGCCGCAAGATGGGCCCCTCGTCGGCTGACGCCCGAAATGAAGGAGAGGCGAGTCGATGCCTGCCAAGAGCTTCTGCACGCTATGAACTTGAAAGTGACACCTTTTTGGAGCGGATTGTGACTGGAGATGAGTCCTGGGTCCATCACTGCCAACCACAGACCAGGTGCTACAGTAAGGAATGGCAGCACTCAACATCACCAAAGCCGAAAAAGTTCCACAGCCAGCCATCTGCATGAAAGATGATGCTGACCTTCTTCTGGCATCACAAGGGTCCCATAGTGGAACATTACATGGATAAGGGCAAGACTGTGACCAGTGCCACCAATAGTGAATTGGTGCGTGACATTCTGAAACCTGCTATATGCACCAAGCGCCGCGGACTTCTCTCAACAGGAGTTCTCATCCAGCATGACAACGTGCAACCTAATACAGCTCGTGCGACTGTGGCGACTATCCAAGACTTGCGTCTGGAATGCCTCCCTATCCTCCTTACTCTCCCGACTTCGTGCTCTCTGACTTCCACATCTTTGGCTCACTAAAGAATTCCTTATGTGGCCACAAGTTCGCGACCGACACGGAGGTGAAACAGGCAGTGCATGAGTGGCTGCACACGCGGCCAAAAGTTTTTTCCCCCCGCGGTATCCATGCCCTCCCGACTCGGTGGCGGAAATGCATCGAAAAGCAGGGGAACTACATTGAAAAATAGTGTACTTGTTCCAATTCTGTCTGTAATAAAGGAGCTATAAAAAAAATATTTCCGGTTTTCATTTGACCGACCTTGTATCAGCTAAATAATATTGCAAAAGACTATAATATGAAAATCTCAAAGGAGACAACTATAGCAACATCTTACTTAGGAAAAATAGGATCAAAGAAAAATTGTTATTGATAATGAACTAATAAAACAAGTCTCAATATTCAAATATTTAGGATGATTTATATCAGAGTTTGACATACATCAGGATTTAGAAAAAAAAAAAAAAAAAAAAAAATGTTCAAAAATACAACCGATTAAATGGATGCATTAGGAGATATTTTAGTAAAATGATGAGAATAGAAGTAGTTAAGATTCCATGGCTATATCATATCCAACACTGCCAATATGGGTGTGAAATATGTTCCGAGATCAGTAGACAAAGAAAGATTGAAGGCAGCACAAATGCATTTTTTGAGATCAATTTTCGGAATAATCTTAAGAGAAACTTAGAAGTGATGAAATTAGATACAGTTGGAACAAGACAACATAGTGGACAAAATTCAAAATTATCAAAAGAAACAGACATATACAGCAGATGCTTTTTGGCAGTTTTCCACATAGTACCCTGCTCAATAAGCCAAAAGGAAAATAGCTGGGGACGTCCAAAAACGAGATGGACAGACCAGCATAGAGCTTAGCCTTGGAACAAGACTGGGGCCCAGTTCTTGGTTTAGAAAAAAAAAAAAAATTTTAATAGGTCAGATCGAGTGAATATTTTTTTTTTAATACGCAGTTACTGATAATTTTTCAAGGATTTGCAACCATAACTAATATCTTATGGCTATAAGTTTTCTTAAATGCTTAATATTAACGTATTGTGTTGTTGCAATTTTATGTATTATAGAAAAAACAAAAAGGAAAAGAAAGCATTATGCCTATCTAATCAACATCCATCAGCATGCCTGGATGTGATCAATATTCCACTGTTTTGTAACTGATGCATCATTGGTAAAACATTCCTTCAACAAAATATCGTTCAACTAATGGAGATTTGCTGCATTATCATCATTGAGGAACATATACAGGCGTTACCCTAAATCAACAGGGTACCATGTCTATTGATAATACTGTCTCCTTAATGCATAGTTTTCATGCATTTACCAGATATCTGCACGGTACCGATCTGCTGTTATTGTTTGACTCTGTGGAAGGAAAAAAATAGTGAATGATACCTACAGAGGACCACCATAGAGCATATGGAAAGATGGCTTCGGAGCTAACATCTTACTCCCAACCACTGAGCCAAACATGTACAATTGACATACAATATTCATTTGTCCTCAACAAAGGTGATACATTGCAAATTTCTTTCCGTTTGCTTGTTAGAAGGAGAGAAAAGCAGGTTCCAATTACTGTGCTTTATTCTGATCGGTGAGTTCAAATGGCACCCAGTTATCGAGCTTTCACGCCTTCACTATTATCCTCATCCTCAATTGCTGGAAAACAGATGGGTAATGCACCTTTAACTTTCAGGCAATCTCTCGCAATATCTGCTGTGGGCCGGCTTTAATCACATCATTTATTTCATTAGATCAGTGGAGGAAGGACACAGGCAGAGGCGGCATGAAGCAGTAAGCAAAGTAAGTGTTGCATGGGGGCACATTGTAGGATGGGGCAACAATGTAAGATTGAAAGGGGTACCGAAGAAGCTAGTTTGAAAAAGATTGCATAGGGGCGCCAAAGAAGTTAGCGCCACCTTTGGACACAAGGTTCATTTTGCAGGCTGATATCTCTGAATCAAAATTTTCCAACCCAACACCAAGCAGCTCATTCAGTAGTCCCTCTACCAAATGCTTTATTAATACTTTTGACTGCAGATCTTGCAGAATTCCCAATTTAAAATCAGAGAAACACCTTCCTTAATTGATTTGGTTCACACTAGGGAAGTCTCTGGTACCTCTGACTTGTTTGGTAGAACTCAAGAATCAATTTTTGCAAATCAATTTATTTTTCCACCACCAATTGGACTATGCCTTTTAGAAAACAGGACATGGCTTTGCTAATTGAATTGGCAGGAAGTTTATTTATTGTAATCCAATACGTCCATCTAGGGCCTGTAAGCTGTTTGCAGGTTTTAAAGTTAGTGTTTGTTAAAGCTTTGCCTGTATATTTCAGCTTCTTCCTCTTAAGGTAAGTATATTAAAAATATTTCAATAAATTTCTTGATTATTTTAATTAGGTGCTAAACTAACAACAGAGTTTTATTCTTGAAGTGAAATAAATAAATATAAGGAGCATTCAAAATGAAAAAAGCCAGAGGCCTAAGAACAGAAACCAGTACCTGTATGTCAGAAGTATTGGCCCTGGCTGTTGAGGCACTTGTCCCACTGCGACACAAGGCGGTGAATGGCTGTCTCGTAAAATTCCCGGGGCTGCGTTGTGAACCAGTTCCGCACGTACTGCTTGACGTTGCCATCCGAGGTGAATCATTTGCCCCTCAGAGCCCATCAACCAGCTGGACAATGTCACCGTTAATGTGGTTTGGTGTTCCAGACCGTGCATCATCGGCTAATGACACCCCTCCTTTCCTGAACTGCTTGTGCCACGCCTTGACCCTTGCAAGGGACATGCAGTGTTCAGCATTCTTCGATGAATGCCCATTACCCCTACTCCTTCCGCTGTCAGAAAACGAACAACACCTCATTGCTCTTCTTTTGACGCCTCCATTTCACTTAATCACTGCTTATACAACGCAAATGACCATTGGAGATTAACGCTTGCTTCTGCTTCCTTTGTATAGTCACGTGACTTCACCACCCTCTAGCACCAGGCTGTGAACTTCTGCGCTCTTGTCGGAACCACTTTTGTTACACACACAACAATATCACTGGTTTGCACATTCCAGACTCTAGCTCGTTTCTTTTTGAATGCTCCTTATACATGTAAATAAATACTTTCGGTCTGATTGTTATAGTAGCCAGACTCTTGTTTATATTGTACCTGGACAGTTCATGTTGTGCACCTTGGAACCAGTATACAAAGCGGTTCATACTTCATTAAAATGCATGGTTAATATAAATATTCATGATCATAGATCCCGCAAACAGGAGTGGCCCTACCGAGGATGCAAGTTGTGCACAGCATCATGGCGCTGGGTCTTGGGGGAACTGAGGCCCAGAGTACCACATCCGTGAAACAAACAAATTTGAATGTGGTGAAAATAAGGGGTTTGAAATTGCAAAGCAGGATACTATGCTGAAATATGTGCTTGTTTTGAGTTTAACATTGTAATTATCTTAATGATATTCTTTCTATTCTATATACTGTATTAATCTTTTCTTTTATTTATATTTTGGTAATGGGTTATGTTTTTATTTTCTTCTTAGTAAATTGTAAATAAATTATTACTGTAATACAACAGCATATTGCTTAAGCTTTCATTTCAGATCTGGTGTAGATTTGAGTGTGGCCTATACAGCTATTTTTTGGAATTTAAGGTATCACCACAATTAAAATTAACAATTTAAACACTTTATAGAAGAATTAAGATTTTTAAAAGAAATTAAATGATAAAGGGGAAGGAAGGGGAGAAAAGGTGCATATATCCGTTACTGACCAAAATTTATAAATTAAAGAACCCTGAAAGTCTCTAATATGATGATTCCTAGATAAGTTGGTAAGCTTCTTTGACAGTATAGAGAAAACCATTAATTTTCAAACAATTTTCAGAAATTAGAAAAATGTAACAGACCATCAACATTATTTTTTTTTGTCATAACTGCAAATGCTCCACTTTCTGGAAGTTTTTTAAGTGATAGTGTTGGTTTTTGTTTGTTATAAACTAAAATTTTAGAAAACTGAATTAAAATAAATGCTTCTTCATTCATTATGCTTACTTGTAATTTGATATATTTCATATGTAGTTCAACTTTGTGAACACAATCTTCAAAAAGAACGACCATTCGCATTCTATTTTCACAATTTTTAATAAACTGTACAAGAGTTTTGTGATCTGCCTTTTCCATATCATGCCCGTTAATAGAAAGAATTACATCACCTAAATTAAAAAATATAGATCATTTGTAAATTTAAACTTCTTAGCATTTGTTTACCTTTAATAGAATTAAATGCATGATAAACTAAATGATCATTAAATAATAATATATGTATAATACCAACAAACAATTACATGTATTAATAATTGGCAATTATAAATACCTGGCCTCATTCCTGCACGAAATGCTGGACCATCGTATTCTATGTAATCAACATAGGTGATAACTTCTATTTCATCATCTTTTTTATAATGTATTCCATAACTCTATAAAATATTTTTCAATTAATATATGGATTCTTGGCATTCAAAAAACATACAACCTTATTTACAAAAAACTTGGTTAACATTACTGAGATCGTTAAATTAGGATTCCTTAGTATTGCTTCTAGCAATGAAACATTACTGCCACAAATTATTATTTATAATGATGGATATTTTAGGCAGCCACATGTATAAAGGATTAAGCAATTAACTATACAGTATACAGCGGTACCTTGGTTTACAACGGCCTTAGATAACGACATACTTGCTTAACGAGGAGTGGCTGCTGTTAAGGAAAACAATGTTTTGGATAATGTGTTTCTGCTCATCAGTTGACACAGATATAGTTTTTGTCCTGCATGACAGCAAATCTCTATCCAAGAAAAGAGCAGATTGTTGAAAAGAGAACAGCCACGCAACAAACGGTGAAGCTCAAACATATTTGACCCACCAAAAATGGCTGTATACATTTTTCGATGATTGTATTTTTCCTTGTAGTGTATTGTGCTTTATTTTATGTGGATTTAAATGTGGTTTATGATGAAAATGAGTATTTAAGCATGAATAAATTATATGTTCCATATTTATATGACATTTTAAATTAGTTATCTGCATATTAGATATGTACTATGGTTGTTGGGGAGTAGCCAGAATACGAGGGGAAATCAAAAAGTAATTAAGTAAATTTTTCACAGCAAAACCATCAGGTATTTGCAAAAATCATTATATACGTTTTGAAGAGCACGTAATTCTCCACCACCCCAGAGATGACAGGGATGTTCACTTTCTGCATGCAGAGCTACAGCGAATTTAAAATGGCAGATAAACTGGAGATGTTCGAGACTGAAGTTCCGGAGTGTGGTCAAGTTTCTGTGGTGAAAGGGACAAAAGCCTTTTGAAATGCATCGTGAGTCGTGTACAACATATGGCGAACATGCATGATATTGACAATGTTTGCAACCAGTGTTTCAGGTTCACAGTGGGCTGCAAAGTGTCCTTTATGAACTACATTCTGAACAGCCATGCGCATCCTGTACACAGGAGAAAATTGATGCCGTGAATGCAGTGATTCAGTGAGATCGGCGGGTAACAATCCAAGCAGTGACACTTGAAGCAGACATTTCACACAGCATAATCCATCAAGACCTTAAGTTTTGGAAAGTGTCAGCAAGACGGGTCCCTAGGCAGGTCATACTAGTGCATATGGAGAAATGCATGGCATAGAGTTTGGATCATTTGCTTCAGTACCACAAAGAGGGACACTCATTCCTTGAGCACATTGTCACCGGAGATGAAAAGTGGGAATTTCATTATACCCCCGAAACAAAGCGAGAGAGTATGTTTTAGAAATGCACTGAGCCTCCCCCTCCAAAAAAATTCAGGACAACACCTTCTGCAGGAAAGGTCATGGTTACTGTTTTCTGGGACAGCCAGGGTGTTCTTCTTGCTGATTTTCTAGCCAAAGGAGAAATGGTGAACACTGTTGCTTATTCTGCCACACGAGATCGGCTAAGAGGTGCTCTGCGCCAAAAGCGTCTGCAGAAGGCTATGGATGAGATCATCATTCTGCAAGGCAATGCTCATCCCCATGCTGCTGCATCAGTGTCGTAAAAACTGCGATCCTGGAAGTGGGAAATCCTACGCCATTCAGCCTACAGTCCAGCTCTGGCGCCCTTGCACTTTCACCTGTTTGGACCTCTAACGTAACACCTTGCTGCCACATGCTTCCAGCGTGACAATAAGGTGAAAACAGCTAAGCAGTCATGGCTTTGCTCCCAGCTGAACGAATTCTATGGGCATCGAAAAGTTGGTCTCACGTTGTGACAAATGCTTAAATGTGAATGGTTGTTATTTTAAGAAACAGATCAATGTTCATCGTTCAAAATGTATATAATGATTTTTGCAAATACATGACTGTTTTGCTGTGAAAAATTTACTCAATTACTTTTTGATTTCCCCTCATAAATTAATCGATTTCCCATTACATCTTATAGAAAATCGCGCCTTAGATAACGATGATTTTGGTTAACGACGGCAATCCTGGAACAGATTATAATCATTAACAAGGTACCACTTTATTAAAAATATTACATAGAAAGTGATGGAATCGTGATACAATCCTAGTAGGCGATTTTTAAATAAATGTATTAAACTTTCAATCATTCTTAACATTTAAGAATACTTACTTACTTTTCAAACCCACTTATCCGTTAGGGTCGCAGGGCCGCAGCCCTGTGGAGGATCTCCAACAATCGCGATCTTCCGCCATCAGGTGCATATCCTCCCTGGTAATACCCAAGCGACTCGAACCCAGATTCTCCATGTAGTCTAGCCACCTGCTTCTAGGCCGACCCCTTGGTCTCTTACCCACCGGCTTGGAAAACAACAACTGCCTAGGAAGACCAGTTTGCTGCATCCGTATCACGTGGCCATACCAGCTCAACTGAGATCTCTCAATGCAGAGAAGTAGTGGCTCAACACCTAAAGACTCCCTTATTGTGCTGCTATGCACTCTATCTAGTAGGGTAACATCTGCTACACTTCTTAGAAATCTCATTTCGGTCGCTTGTACCCGTGATCGCAATCTTTCGGTCATTACCAAAGCCTCATGACCATAGGTGACAATGGGGACAAAGATAAATTTGAAGACGGAGAGCTTGGCTTAGTTACCCAGCTCGTGTTTCATTACCACGGATTGCCACAGTTCACGTCTGACACAGCTTGCTGCACTGATCCGAGCATCCAATTCTTTCTCCTAATGTCAATCACTCGTGAATGCAATCCCAAGATACTTGAATCTCTCCACCTGTCTCAATGAGGCTCCCCTAACATGGAGAGCGCACTGAGCAGGCTGTCTTGAAAGGACCAGAACCTCAGTTTTAGCCACACTGATCTTCATCCCAGCTACTTCACATTTGGCTGCAAACCGGTCTAGTGCATGCTGAAGGTTCGTGCGAGAAGATCCAAGGAGGATAAGTTCATCAGCAAAGAGCAACCTCTCCACTAAGCAGTCGCCCACACAAACACACTCAACGCCTCGGCTGTCCCTGTCTATCCAGTTCCATAAAGATAATGAACAAGAGGGGCGACAGTACGCACCCTTGGCAGAGTCCAATACCCACGGTGAATGGTCTTGACTTAATGCCATTTATCCGGACACACATATCAGAGCTTTCGTACAGAGACAGGATAGCAACCAGTAATTGCCCATCCACTCCATACGCTTGCAACACTTGCTAGAGTTTCTCCCGAGGAACTCAGTCATATGCTCTTTCGAGGTCCACAAAGCAGGCGTAGACCTCTTTTGCATACTCCCAGGATTTCTCAAAGATTTGCCTTACAGCAAAGATGTGATCCGTCATGCTTCGGCCAGGTCGGAAACCACACTGCTCCCCCGACAGTTTGGAGTCGACTATTTCCCGACTTCTCTTCTCCAGACACTTAGCGTACACTTTCCCAGGAATGCTGAGCAAAGAGATGCCTCGATAGTTGTTGCAATCTCTGATCTCCCTTTTTGAAGATAGGGATCACAATTCTTGTCTGCCATTGCTTAGGGGCCTGTCCAGATATCCAAGCAACCTGACACACTCGATTCAGCCACAGGATACCATCCTGATTTAAGGCCTTTAACATCTCGGACTGGATTTCATCATCACCTGCAGCTTTGCCTCAGTGTACCGCACTCAATTCGAAGTTGACTTATTTGCAAGCCATAGCAAATAGGCTTCCTTCTTTGCCTTGAGAGCTTCTTGGACTTCACCGTTCCACCATGCAGTCCTTTTTTCACCGCCCTGTGCCACACTCAGCTGCTTATGACATACAACACAATGCAGCCGAAGTAATCACAGCAGTTTTAAACAACTGCCACTCCTCTTCAGCAGTACCACGATCACTGGGTAGTTCTTTGAAGCTTGAAGATATTTTATCTGTAAAGGTCTTCCTCACAGCTCTATCTTCCAATGCCTCCCATTTGGGAGACATTCAAGACATTCTATTAATTTAGAAGGACAAGGGAAAATTGCTAATAAGAATGCTATGGCTACTCGTTTATTTTTTAGAAAATATTATCTCTTAAATGGTTTAATTGTTATAAAAAATAAGATACAAAATTTGGTCACGAACTGACAAAGTTTTTTCAAGAGATTTCAACACATCTTCACGAGTTTTAACATTTTTTTTAATTTGGGGTGAATGAAAATAGGCAAAAATTTAATATTTCTTATATCCTATTTATAGTTCCAGGATTTTATATTGCTAAGATAATAAATATGGAATCTATATTAAAGGCAATACTTGGTATTTATTATATTTGGCTTACACATTTCAAAACTTTTACTTCATCTTACTCCTAATGGGTCTATAGATGAAGTGAAAGCTTTGAAAAACAAATTGAATCAATTCCAATATTGCTTTAATAAAGACTCACCTCTTCCATATTTATCAATATTTCTTATATAATTAAATGAAAATGCTTATATTTTTATGACGTTAGGTAGAAACCCAGGAATGGCCTGGGCCCCCTTATGTCATGGGCCCTTGGACTTTTCCTTAATCAAGCCACTGTCTCCTAGTTACAAGAATATGCAACAGTCTTGGGCATCAAAAAAGTCAAGCTTTAATCAGAGTGGACTATAAAAGGATTAAATATAAAATAAAAAAAATATTAAAAATAAATAAATAAAATAAAAGGTGAAGGTTATTAAATGCAAGAACTTTAAAGCTCTTAACCCCAAATTAGATATGGTGAAACTTTGTGGACTATTTTTTAGGACGATTCATGATGAGAGGAAAAGAATTTAACACATTATCCATCATTAGATATCTCCCAGACATTCAGATTAGACACCACTGATATTTGCCAATGTGTTAAAAGTTTTTCTGATCTCCTGCTTAAGATATCTAAATATCTATTCAGTGCCTGGTCACTCTCTCTATAACTTTCTTACACAAGCCATAAGCTGTTTATTAAAATCACTTACAAGGAGATTCCAAGTGCTCAGACTCACCAATTTTGATTAAAAAAAAAAAAAGTCTACATGTAGCCTTCACCAAATTAAACCCTATGCAAAACCATTCAATGCACTTGTCAAAATTTTCTGAGAAAAAAAATTCATAAAGTTGTATAATTGACTATACTTTATGAATACCCGAATTGTAGAATAGATTTTTGTCACGATCAGGTGGTCTAGTGATAAAATGCTAGAATTCCATTTTGCAGGTACGGTTTCAAATCCAGTCTTTGATAAATTAATGTGTAGGGTGTCCGTAAAGTCTCTCTGCAGTGAAAAACAAAAACAATAATACAATAAACGGGAAAATACAGCACTTATATACGTTAGAAATGAACTATATAATGTGGTCAGGGTACGCACAAGTTTCCATGAGATGTTGAAAGTTTTTTGAACTCTGGGTCTTTGTTGGACGTTTTTGCGGTTTCCATCTCTGATTGATTTTTGATGGGAATTGTCATTTTCCACTGCGGAGAGACTTTACAGAACCCTGTATATGCGTTTTATTAAACAAAAAATGATGGCAGCAAATTGGAAAATCGGAAATATACTTAATAAATGAATTTCACATTTCCATACATGTTCAAAAATTTTTACAAAGAGAAAATAAAAAACATTATCGAAGACAGGATTTGAACCCCTACAAGCAGAATTCTAGCGTTTTACCACTAGACCATCTGAACACAATAAAAATCTACGCTACAATTCGGGCTTTTATAAAGCCTAGCCAAATATGAATTTTTTTCCTTGGAAAATTTTGAGAAGTGCATTGAATGACTTTGGATGTGGGATTAATTTGGTAAAGGCTACACTTAGAATTTTTTTTTTATCAAAGTCATTGAGTCCGAATACTTGGAGTCTCCTGGTTAGTAAAATAAACAACATTTATTCATATACATGTCATGTAAATTTTGGAACTCCCCTTTCCCACAGTTTGAACTCCCCTTTCCCACAGTTTAAAAAAATCTTATTTTCACTGGTTTTATTATCGAAACATTAAGTAACATTTACATTTTATAATATGACTTTTCTTTACTTTTATCTTTTTTTGCGTATTATATTCTGAAATTAAAGATAAATGTCTGTATGGAAATTTCTGTTTGAATGAAGAAAATACATTGGATAATGTAGTTCATTGTAAAGAAAAGGGTAAGGATGATTATTTAAGACATTTTAAAGTGATGTTCGGACACTGATGTTACGTCTCAAGGACTTGCATTTCAATATAGATGATAAAGGAAAGGAAAAAAAATTCCACAACCTGAATTTGAACTAGGGACCACAAGTTTCCAGCTATTAACTATTAACTAGGCTATCATGGACACTGGCTACAGCTAAGCTGTCTTCAAGTGTCCTAAATACTGAAAGCAATCAAGGTGGAAACCCAATGATGATAGGACTAGGCACCTGGCTCGTAGATTGGAAATTTCTCCTTTTAAAACCATCACCAAGCTCATGAAAAGTCACTTTAAAGTGATGTTGGAAATACTGAAGCTATGTTTCAAAAAATTACATTTAAATCTAGATGAAAAAAGACAGGAAAATTTTCTTTTTCAAGCTTGCCATTTTTCTCATCCAGTGTATATTTAATAAATAATTTCTTGAAGCATAGTGTATCCAAATCACTTTAAAATGACTTTTTATCAGCTTATTGATATTTTGAAAGGAGAAATTTCTGATTTGTGAGCCAGGTGCTTGCCCTATCACTGGGTTTCACCTTGACTGCTTAGAAGTCTTTAGGACACTAAGAGACAGCTTACCTGTTGTTAGAGGTGATAATGAATTGGAAACGTGTGTTCCCTAGTTCGAATCCAGCGCAAAAATTTTCCTTTCCTTTCTTCATTATTCAAAATGTTGTTCAGTACAAACATTCAGACTTGTGGATATCATATAGAATGAATTTTCAATAGCAGGGCAAACCACAAAATTTTCGAAAAAAAAAAATAATAATTAATGATATCAAATATCAAGTAATCAGCCAATAATGGGCATCTAAAATAGAAATTACATATTTTTAGTTTTTAACAATTGAAATAAATAATAAAAAATAAATCAAACTTATACCTGGAGTGTAAAACCAAATGATCCATTTTTTCTTTCTATAATTATTGTTCTTCTTCGGCGATCTTCGTCTGGTTGTGTCTGGATAACTCTATCAGGTTTAACCCGTTCCAAAATTTGAGACTGAAAAAATCAATTTATAACAAAATCCACGTTGATATCCTCTAAGTAAGGGAAAAAATAAGTCTGTAATATTATTGAAGGTGTTTATTTTAGTTCTCTATTCAAGAATACTCTTTGGATAGCAGGAAATAAAGAGAATATTTACAATTTTTTACAAATATTAATGACCAAAATTATACCCAGACACATGATTACACTCTCTCTCCAATGAAAGACAAATGGTTCATGTTCAGTTAAATTTCCAATTAATTGTAAGATGTTGTTTGATATTTAATATAACATGTCTAATAACTGAAACTGGAAATTGAAAACTGACACATCCAAATTTTTTTTTCCATTGAACAGACATTTCCCTGCAGAGGAAATTACAAATCTACCGATTGTTTTGATTGTATATTTTTGAAAGATTTAATTCTTTTTTTTTAATCGTTTCAAATCTTTTGTTGGCATTTAAAAAAAAGTTTTCATGCTGTGCTAAAATCCTAGGAACAGATTTTTTTTTGATACGACATTTCAGACTTATCTCTTCCATTTGTAGCCAACTGTAAACTGCCATTTAATCCCTCTCATAAAACCATTTCATATTTACTCTTAATTCATAATGGGAATCACTGTGATGTCTGATCTGTTATGAAGGATAGTTTTGTCAGCTATTGTAGCTCTGTCAAAATATAATTTATGTGTTGTGTTATCCAAAGGTGTCTGAGCTATAGTTAGATGTAGTATGGGGCATTTAAGTCCTGAAGCTTGTGTATCTTCTCTAGATATTGATATGAAGTTGGCTACCTAAATATAACTGTCCAAGTATTTTGCAACTGGATATGACATGCTGGATGGCTTCTTCTACATGCCTTCTTCTGGATGGCATTTCCTATATGTCCCATAGGTCTAATCCTTGAGTGTGTTTTCTGTGACTTTTGTGTTAATAATCTAATCTTATGTGGCAATCATGGTTCCTTCAGTTTCTTACCAAAAAAAACTCCCTTCGCTCAACCAAAATTTCGATCTTTTTCTGTTGCAGTGTGCTGGTTGAGATCAGAAGGATATCTACCGTGTAGGTCCTTTCTGAGCCATAAATGAAACTTAGTGCGTATTATGCATGCTTTTCAGATTTAAATATGTATATTTTGTGTCAGCCATGCAAATTGCTTTGTGCAGTGGTGATTTGTGTTATTTAGAGTAGAAGACGTCTCTGAGTGACTAGTCTGTTTGTGATGTAAAGTGATCATGTCAATATGGACCTCTGTCTCCCTCTGAATGGGGCAATACGAAGGTGATGTTTTCTGTGCTTTTTAAGTAGTTAATAATAATAATAATAATAATAATAATAATAATAATAAAGACATACACATGCAATAATAATAAAAGACATACACATGCAATTTGGGTTGGACAAATGCAAAACCATTCACATTGAAAATGGAGTACTCAGGGAATGGAGTACTCATCTTCACATTATATGAACCAGATCACATTGCTGCTGTGGAAAATGACGAATTTTACAAATATCTAGGATTTAAGCAAGCCAAGCTTCTGGAGCAGAAACGCAAAGAATACACTCATTAAACAATATCTTCATAGGCTAGAGACAATACTTAAAACGCATTTAAATTCCAGAAATTTAGTTAAGGCCATCAATACTTATGCCACACGAATACTCTCCTACTCCTTTGGAGTCATACAGTGGACACACACAGATCTTGAGGGACTTGAAAGGAAACAACGTAAACTGCTTACAAAGCACAGAAAGCACCATCCGCACGCAGCTATTGAAAAGACTCACCCTGCCTCGTCCAGAGAGAGGCAGAGGTCTTATTGACATAATATATCTACACCAGAAACAGACTCAGTCACTCAGAGAATTCCTTTACTCTAAACAACACACATCACCATTACACAAAGCATGGCTGATACAAAATACACACCTCTGAATCTGAACAGCATGCAGAACACCCATAACATTCGTTCAACATGCACTAAACTTCAATCATGGCTCGGAAAGCAACTCCACGGTAGACATCCTTCTGAACTCAACCAGCCACACGTCGACAAAAAAGCGTCGAACTTTTGGTTGAGTGAAGGGAGTCTCTTTGGGGAAACTGAAGCCATACAAGACCAGGTTAATAACCATGATTGCCATACAAGACCAGGTTA
>JAHWFO010010124.1:2305375-2324240 GCA_023313115.1 Rhysida immarginata
ATACAAGACCAGGTTAATAACCATGATTGCCATACAAGACCAGGTTATTAACACTAAAAGCTACAGAAAACATATTATCAAAGATTCGACTGACGGGTCTTGCAGGAAATGCCATATCGCAGAGGAAACCATCCAACACGTCATATCCAGTTGCAAAATACTCATGCAGACAAATTATTTACACAGACATAACCAGGTAGCCAACATCATACATCAACATCTAGCTAAGATACACAAGCTAAGGGACATTCACACTCCATACTATAAATATATCCCTGACACTGTCTTAGAGAATACCACACAAACTATATTTTGACAGAGCTATAATCACTGACAAAACTATCTCTCATAACAGACCAGACATTACACTAGTAGATAAGCAAAACAAAGTGACTTACATAATTGATATCTCCATCCCCAACACACACAATTTACAAAAGACATACACTGACAAAATCACTAAATATACGGATCTTGCACACGAAATAAAATGCCTTTGGGGAGTTACCAGAGTACACGGGGGCAGGTGTAGCTCGGTTGTCTCGCCTTTCTTAACGTATTGGTGGAGTTAAGCAACCTTGAGCGCGGTTAATAACAGGTTGGGTGACCGCCTGGAAACGTCCATCGCCCCCCGTGCTTCGGAGGGCATGTTAAGCCGTCGGTCCCGGCTGCTACTGTTTCCTGTGGCAGTCGTTAATTGGGGATAGTACAATAGACTCAGAGAGTCGCAGTGCTCTGGTTTCTAGTATAACCACTTTGGTTTTCCTGTATAACCACTTCGGTTTCTCGTTTAACCACTTCGGTTTTCTTGTATAACCACTTCGGTTTTCTTGTATAACCACTTCGGTTTCGTGTTAAACCACCCCTTACAGTTCATTAAGCATTAAGCATTACCAGAGTACACATTGTTCCTATCATTCTTTCTGCCACTGGGGTTATTCCACACTCGCTACACAAAAGCCTGTCAACACTAAATTTAAAACCACACTTTTACAAAACCTTACAGAAAGCCACAATTCTAAACACCTGTCACATAGTAAGGAAATTCCTACACCCAAACATCAATACTCCCACGAGTGCATAACTTTCCCTCTCTTGCATTTGAGTCCCTTGGGCTTGGCCCTCTTTTGGGTCCGCCTCTGGGATTGGCTTCCGGACTTGATCCGATTTTGGCTTCTCCAAACAATGATAATAATAATAATAGATTTTGTGTAATCGAATGTCCATGTCGTGAAATGGAGGCAATGTTTTAAGTTGTTGGAGCTGGTTAGCAGGTCTGAAATTATCTCTCCTGGCAGTAATGTTGAGGCTTCTGATGACCCAGTAGGCCTGATGAGTTGATTAGCTTTATCAAGGGCCTGCTGTTGGAGATGGCTAATAGGATCACCTATATTGATGATTACTATGTTATGTTATTATTCATAAGATAGATCATGGCTTTCAAAATACACACTTTTGGGCTAGACAGAGGCTCCTGTTAAAAAAACATGCCAGTCTCTCAGAGCCATTTACAAAACAAAGACCAGAACATAATTCTCAATACATATACATTCTTATTTAAACTAGGGCAGTTACAGTCATATCCACTTTAGGAATGGAACCAATTTTTACAAATGCACAAAAATTACTCGCCCAAGAAAAGCTTACAGTACACGGCTAAAGTTAAGATGACTAGACATCCTGATTTTTTGCCCTTTGTCCCAACCATTTTTGTCCTGATTCATATAAAATCCTCCACTTAAGAGGTATATGTACATAGTGATGCTTATTTGCAAACATATCGTTCAACAAGTTGGCATGAATGTGTCGAATTTGTTTTTTCATAATATTAGATGAAAGATTTGGAGCTACTGTAGTATTCTATCAAATCACAATTATTTCCTTTATAGGCTCAATTTACTCAAAAGAAAAAAATTGACATGATTCATATCATAGAATTCCAACTTGATGATGATATATTATTTTGAATGTTATAATAAAGTACAGGGCGTCCATAAATTATCTTTACAACATTAGACTTTAATAACTACAACATTATACAAGATAACAAGAAACGGTTTTAGTGAGTGACAAGCAAATTCAAAAGTTTTTTTGTTTTTTTTTTGTTTTAGGTGAAACAGTTTTGATGAGAGATCTAGACCGCCACAGGAAAAAGCTCGGTGCGTTACCTGATTCATAAGAGACTAAGTCAGATACCCAAGTGCAATGGATTTCTCCCTGTGAGGTTTCCTAAAGGACCAGGTGTATCGAACCAAGGTTAGAGACCTAGTGGACTTGAAGACCTACATTTTCACTGCTTTTGAACATGTCACTGTAGAGATGCTGCAGCATACATAGCATGAATTGGAATACCGACTTGACACGGTCCGTGCCTCGAGGGGTACACACATTGAGGTTTATGAATGAGGAAATAAAAATAAAAAATTAAAAAAAAAAGTTACGAGTTTACTTGTCACATGCTGAAAACAGTTTCTTGTTATCTTGTATAGTGATTTACTTGTTAAAGTCTAAAGTTGTAAAGATATTTTATGAACACCCTGTATAACCCTCTTGAATCGAACAGTCAGGAGGCCAGAAAAAAAACTTCAACTTATCAATTTCAACTTAAATGACATTGCCAAAACAAGGCTGAATTAAGGCTCATTGGGTTACTGATTACATACGTTTCAGTATTTAAATAAAAATATAGCTTCTCCACTGATGAAATGACTCTTTTTGAAATGGCATAACTATCTGTTTGAACACTTAAAATTTCTAATGTTGAGCTATTTCACTAAACAATTTGCTTTTTCCACATATTAAATTGCCACTTAAAGAATCTTTTGTAATTTTTTAAAATTAACATTTGGTTTTCCCTAACATTTCTTGATGAAAATGTTTTCAACTTATCCAAGATTATTCAAAAATTACTTTGACTTAATGGACAAAATTTGTATTATAAATTCATGTAGAGGAGGGAATTTCACTTTTAATTCAACTTAAGCATAATTTCTAATTTTGAGAGTTTGGGTTATGCAGGTTATGTTGAGAAAAAGTAAAAGCTTGTTATTTTAATGTTTAAAAATAAAATTTTATTTTGAAAATAATTTTTATGTATATTAATTATTATATTTATTATATTTACACAAAAATTAATTAGTCCTAATTTTTGAAATAAAAATCTGGTCACCTTCCTAAACTGGATTGAGTCTAACAAAATCGGCAAAGAGCTGGCCAGGCTTACATAATACACTAAAGACACTATCTCATCAAAATGGAGCAAATGCCTCAGTTATTTAAGAAATTTTAAAAAAAGCACTAGACATGAGCAGCACAATCAACACATAATAGAATACATGGAGACATTAAAACAAAAGCTAGTTGCAAAAACAAATCTTAAAGAGATATAAATTATGCATCCAATGAAAACAATAAAAAGTATTCACCAACAATTAAAAGACATTCCATAGGCAATAAGAGATGGCCAACTGCAGATAACAACAATACCATACAGGAAAAAACTTCTTGTTCACATAAATTTATTTCCTTGTCTGGATGTATTTCTGCTGATCAATGTCCAGAAAAAGTTTTTTTTTCTCTATGCTATTCTATAAGCAGTTAAGCAAAGGATATGCACACATTACAAATACTGATATGTGAACACAACACTCAACATAATGATATGTTGTCAGTTTCAGTTTACATAATAGTGAAAGGAGTTAGATGAGAAACAAGAAGCAATTCTACCTAGCAGGTCTTACAAGTTAGATTGATGTGGCAGCTGAAGAACTTGCACAATTCATCAAAAAATATTCACAATTGGAAAGCTTCAGTGTAGACAGGTTTCATAACGTTTCATACTGTACAGGTGAACTGGTAGTACTGCAGAATACCTACTTACCCCTGATTTTACAAAACAGATTTCCTATATTTACAATGTTCACATATATCTCATGCTTCCGTCCACAATGAATTACTTCAAGACATGTAGCACTGCAGATCTCACAGAATTTAAATCTATTACATGCATGTCTATACTATAATAAAATAGTGACATCCTGCATTGCTAATGAAATCGTGTACAAATTGATGCAAACTTACTGAAAACAAAGGGATACTATATAAAATTGGTAAGCTGTAAAGAGCAATTTTTAATAGACAGTATGGTCCCACAGCAGCCACAAACTGCAACATCCATGCATCTTATACCAATTAAAAAATGGCCCTTCAATAGTATCCTAATTTCATGTAGAGGCTCAATACATCCTACTTTACTTATAATGGTGTCCCATTTAAGTAATATCTTAAAAACTTTAAGTACTTCACTTACATAAAATGTAGCCACATCAAAAAAGCAAACATGTTGCAAGAAATCATTATCCTCAGCAATCTGCGGCAAATGTTAGCAAATTGGACATGTCTTGAATGATCAACTGACTATAATGCCTGAACAATTCGCACTTTGTAAGCATACAATTTTAGACGTTTGCACACTTTGTGCACTGTAGTCCTTGGTGCTTGAAGTTAGCACGAAGCTGGTTTACTTGATTTCTATGGCAACCTAGTGAACAAGGTTTGAATCGTCTCAACAGTCTCTTCAGAAATTGATGGTCTGCCACAGCTTTTACCCTTAAGCACTGTTCCTATTGGTAAAAATTCTATCATCCATGACTTAAGTAACTTCACATCAGCAGGTTCTTTCCATAACTTGCCCTAAACATTCGCTCCACACAAATCAGAGATTTTGTTTCTGCAAGCCATACAACCCATTGAGCCTTTTCCTGTGATGAAGCCATTTTGAAGATAAAGCACTAATGGCAAAAGTGGTGCATAGAACATGCCTGTACAAAAAAAGTTACGAGTCTCAAATTTACTCACAACAAAGAACCTTTAGTTTCTGTCATGGGTATATTATTATAAACTGCTGAAATCAGGGTAATCATTTGTGGGCACCCTCATTATTAGAAATATTCCATAAAATTATAGAGCAGCCTACAACAATATTACCATTACAAGTTGTATAATGCCAAAAACTGTGGACAAATAGTAATATCAAGCAAAATAAAGTCAGAAACCACAATTCCACAATAGCTGAATATACAGGGTGATTATAATTAAAGTTACGATTTCAAAAATCGATAATTTGAAAACTACTTGACAGAATGACCTGATATTTTAGCAGAACAATCGTGAGTCAATGGAATTTTGTTTGGCGAGGGAAAAAAAAATAGTTCCAAAATCTGCCAATAGATGGCACTGGCAGGGTTCACATTGTCTGGAGATATGCAAATTACTAATATGTGACATGCACACCGCAGACATAGCTGCCATAAAAATGCTGAGCACCAGCTCTTTGCTTGAATGCTTCATCATGACTCTGACCATGAAGCTGCTCTTGAAGCTTTTTTTATAAGAATGTTGAGTGTGCACTAACAGCTATTAGGAAGTTTCAGACATTAAAATCCATAAAATCGGGTCCAATAAATTTTTCGTAAACCCCTGAACTTGTTTCCTTTTGGCTAACAACATTCCTGTGTTTCACGAATCCATTTTTGGTTTTCCCCTGACATTACCCTGCCAGGACCATCTATCGGCAGATTTTGGAACTATTTTTTTTCCCTTCGCCAAACAAAATTCCATTGCCTCATGATTGTTCTGCTAAAATATCAGGTCATTCTGACGAGTAGTTTTCAAAGTATCAATTTTTGAAATCGTAACTTTAATTATAATCACCCTGTACATCCGTGACTTTAAAAATTTCATTTGTGGAATTGTGGTTTCTGTCCTTATTTTATTTGATATTATCATAGTTGTGAATTATATACATATCATTAAATGGCTTCACTAGTGGTATGCAATTCACAACTATTGTAACAATGCTTTGGGCTACTTTGGAGTTTTGTAAAATATTTGTAATAAATTTATACATCATTATAGCTGTGTTAGTTCTCACTATATTGCATTAAAAATTTAGATTTCTACATAGCTAATATAATCTACATTTACTGGTCCCTATACCTCATCATTATGAACATTGATTATGCTTATTTATTATCAATGCTTTCTTCAAAACCATTATCATTAGAGCTTCTTTTCTATTCTTTTCTATCTTTTCAGTGTCAAGGATGTTACATAACCATTGACTCCATTGAAAATTTAGCCTAGCATGGGATTAGCCTACTAAGGTTACTTAGTCCTCCAAGCTTGTTAGTAAAGGGACAAACACAAACAAACATACGTCGTCATCGGGATTCGAATACGCAACTCACTAGTTTCGAGAGCAACAAGATCTGCACCTTAGTGCTCTTGGCCACAAAACAGGCTATCTTTACAGCAGTTTTATTAACCGCAATAAAAAAAAAAATTCTAAATTTTCAGCATTAATTGTAAAACTTGCTATAAGATCACATGAAATAAATTGCTATAGGGCCAATATATTTAGCAAAGGGAACAGAGAAGACTTGATTGATGGGTGATTTGTTAGATTTCTTATTCATATGTACCAACCCAGAGTTTCATTGGACCTTTACTTATAATATACAATAATAATCATTTTACAAGACTTATGGCCAGACACGTTTCCAGAATTTAAGATAACAGAAACTCAAGCATCCTGGAATGGTACCGTAAGTTGGGCGACTTCGGCCACATGGGGTGATTTCGGCCAGTCTGGTAACAAACAATATACAGCCATCTAGTGAGAATATGGCTTAACTTAAAAACCCACAAAATATTTTTGAATGTGGGCAGGTCTACACTTTATCGAAAACACGTGGTTGTCAATCCCGGCAAATTGAGCTGAAATTGTCAGTGAAATTTGCAACTTTTTTGAAATTTCGATAATTTTCACAACTTTAGAAAGAACTGGCTGCAGTGGTTTATGGTTTCCATTTAAGATTTTACTATTGTCAGAAATTGTTAGGTACAAGTTTCATAATGTCATTTCAACTTTCACTTTTATTATTTCTGCTGAAGTCATTTCAAAGGAAATTATCTTGATCGAAAACGTGAAAACAGGAGGTGACTTCGGCCATGCCACGAAAGTATGTTCATGTGGTAGGTGGGTGAAATTACTTAAAGTATACTGAAGAAAGTCTTCAGAAAGCAATCAGTGCTGTTCAAAAGGGAACTTTGAGTGTCCGGGCAGCAGCAGAAAAGTTTGGAGTGCCCAGATCAACACTGGGTGATAAACTGAAGAACAGGCACCAGAAGAAAGTTGGAGGCCAGACAGTTTTGTAAGCCAAGCTTGTAAAATATTTTTAAAAACTTTTTTAATGGCCGAAGACAACCCACCTAAACTCAATTTCATCATTTCTGCATTTTTCAATGTTGGCCGAAGTCACCTCACCAGGTGGGGTGACTTCGGTCATTTTTAAAATTTAAAAAAAACTGTGATGTCATACAGCGAAAAATTTCATTGTGCATTTGTTGCACGGGCAACATATTCAGTAACTTATATTAATTTTTTGGAATTTTTCTACCTGATAATTGAGGAGCTGTGCTTATATTTACCCAGAAAACTGGCCGAAGTCACCCCATTTTACGGTACCGACAAATATTGGAAGACCATAATACAGGCCATTTTTATCAATATTTTTTAAATGTTTGCACAATACTGGCAAGCATGATGAAAAAAAATTGGCAAAGTTTTGGCTACCATGTTGAAAAAGTACTGTCCGCTTCCCACAAAAATGCCCCTCCATTGTTGAAAGTGCTCACTGTGTGCGCTGCAGTCGTGGATGCATCCACAGCACTGACAGGGAACACAAATATGAAAATACATGGAGGGTAGGCAGAGAAAACAGCATCTGGAGCCTGCTGTTAACTTGCACGTGTTTAAGGTTCCCCCCCCTATCAGTGCTGTGGACGCATCCACGACTGCAGCGCGCGCAGTGAGCACTTTCAACAACGCAGGGGCATTTTCATGGGAAGCGGACAGTATTGGGCAATTGCAGTACAGAATCTGATGATGGCAAAACGTTGGCCAACTACAGTACAGATGGTGGCAAATGTTGGCCCAATGGCTGCAGCCAACATTGGCTCCAATTATAGGCCCAATGACTTGTCAATTTATGCCCAACCATTAGGCCAACAGCTGGTCAACCCATATGTGTTCATTAGGATAGAAAGAGGCAAAAAATTAAAATACCATTTTTAAAAAAAATTTCCAATAGCTATTAATAGCTACCTCTGTGCCCGAGAGCACTAAGGTGCAGGTTGCTCTCAAGATCACAGGGTTGCGGGTTTCTTGCAGAGGGCATGGATGTTTGTGCTTGTCCATTTACTAACAAGCGTGGAAGACCAAGCAAAGCCTCAGTAGGCTGGTCTACTGCTAAGTTAAATTCCTAATAGATCCAATGGTTATTTAACATCCTCAACACTGAAAAGGTAAAAGAGGAAGAGAGAAAAGAGAAGATTATTGACTAGTGAGGAGTTTTCTATCTCATCCTACAGTTAGAATATTATTTGTGATTTATGTGAAAAAAAAATTATATGGGTCCATAATTGATAATATATCTTCTTTCTGCTTAGTCGCATGACACTTTAATTATTGGTTGGCTGATTCTGAAAGTGGATTTTATAACTGTCCAAGCCAATTAGGTTGTTAGTATATTGTTGCTTTCAAAAGGAAAGAACTCTAATCAAGAGACTCTAAGCACTGAAAAAGCAGTATTGCTTCAATTTTATAATGGATTTGGCAAGTTCCAACAATTTTATAATGGATTGTAATTCCAACAGTTTTATAGAGTCCATTGTATCTTAGCTTGTAAGATTGTGTGATATGATTTAATGTTCGTTTTCTGATGACAAGTGCTGGATGGCCTCAAAAAAATGAGATTATTCTCACTCTATTTTATTTTTGTTTGCTATCATTTATGTTTGTCTCCTAAGAAGTTCTGTCAAAAAACTGTATTTCACAATTTGTTGAATTCTTGTTTATTGTTCCCGTACAGACTTGGGCTAATATCCATTATATCATCGTTGCCAATTAACACAACCTGATGTAATAACCTTCTTCTTGCTTCCTGTTCGAAAGTTTAATTTTATTCATGAGGACGTTTCTTCAGCAAGCAACATCAGCTGATTTTGCATTGGGAACTTATTAAGTACCATTTTTATTTTTAAGTAGCCAAGGAGAAACTTTGTGTGTAATTAGTATCAAAATTATTTCTTTCTTTTTTCGAGGCCATTTATTTATTCAGTTCGAAATTTTGTAAATTAAATATTCATGCAAATAAACATAAATGATAAATTTAAATTTCTATTGTTTTTCTTTGTTAAAATATTAGTTTTAAATTTTGGTAATTGCTTCTCTTGATTTCTATTTCTTCCTTCTCTCCTATGCAAGAGATTTGAGAATAGAAACATTGATCAATGGCCCATTGAGCAAAATATCTGATTGATTATGTTCAGGGCAGAATACATTATAGAAGTGGTTAGAATTCTATCACAGGTTAAAAATTAAATGCAACCAGCAACTGCTTTCTAAATTTTCTAAATTTCTTCATGCCTGTCTAGAAAACAATATTTAATAATTTTTTCATATGAAACATGTGTAATCTGAATTTTTAAGAGGACTTTCAAAAAATATAAAAATTCAATGGGATTTGAAGTGGTTGTCAAATTGATGAACAATGGGTTTAGCATTAATCTATTCACTTAATACCATCAATCTATTTAGTAGTAATTAAAAAATGGTGAAAAGTATCTCCTGATTTTTTGGTATTTAAAATTAAATTCTTGATAATATCTATATAATTTTTATGTGATGCGTTTAAAATATATAAAAACCAAAAAAAAAAAAATCTGGTGTTTGAAACGATATTTATATTATCATTTGATGCGTCGTTAATGTTAATATTTATTGTTGTGATTTAATACTAATTTATGTATTGCAAAATTATACATTCATTTATCTCGTCATAGGCCTATTTTCCCCAGGGCGGCTTTTCTATTTTTAAATAATTGTATTATTTTCTGCGAATTTTTGATCAATACTGCTTCACATTTCATCGCACTTCAATGACGCCAAAAAGCCCCGCCTTGTTACGAACACGGCAGGCTTCCCTGTCTCACATTTCTGTTCGCCTAGAGCCTGACAATTGTTTATATTTACCCGACCCTACGCTCTATCACCAGGCAACAGCAACAATAGCACCAAACGGAAAGAAGAAAAAAAAAAGTGCGTAATTTTAACGAACGGATATATCAACAGCAGATAATATATTCATTTGTAATCCAAACAACACGAAAGTCAAAGAAGCGAATGAGTCACATGCTTATTCATTATGTGGCAATAAAATGGCATGGAACTTGGAAAATAACAGCTATTTTAAATATAACTTCGGATGTGTTCACGAACATTACTCCTCATAAAATCACTGTTTAATTTTTTTTCTACTTTTTAACGCTACGACATAATGGTTTGTAATTAAAAATACCTGCGATAGTTCGAGATCTGCTCCGGCCATATCGTGATGTAAACCTCTGCGAGATTTTCGCGTACACGGCTTTCTTTTATTCAATTTCGGGGATGCCATTCCCCCACATACGTGCATTTCTGCTTCCAGCCTCGTTGCTGGTATGAACGTTTCTTGTTCTTTAAAATGGGATTTTATCCATTGCAGAAATTTAAAAGAAAGGAACTAAAATAAGAAAATCTCTTCTTATAATTCTCTTGAAAGATATCAATTTTAAAACTCGAGAGTACCGGCGGAATAGGAAGAGGGCGCTGATAGCACATGGTCGATTTTCCGGAAATGGTTGTTGATTTTCCGGAAGTCGATCTATCTCTGCCCTTCGTTTACTGCATGGAAACTCCCGTCTTATTTTTTGTTGGGAGCCAGTAGTGTCAGATTTCATTCCATTTATTTATTCGTTCCGTGCCTCGTTTTTACCTTCTTTTTTTAATTATATGCATATTGATAGATATTTTAGAATCTTGTTGATTGCATGCTACTCCATATTTTGGACGATCAAGTTTGGATGAGTGATGCTCTCGGTAGCAGAATAATGATGGCATTCATGAGATAGCGTTTAGTTTCCAATGGAAGGCAGCAGCAGCGGCAGTAGGCAGATCTTGGCCTTGACTCCTCGGATGGTGGGCCGATGAACGGCATCTTACGAAAACGAGGCTGGCGGCCACTGCTCGCCTGGGATGATCTGTTGAGGCAAGATGGCAGCACTTCAGAGATGGGATCCTCGGCATCTCGAAATAAAAACAAAATCCATAGAACAAACACTCGTGCCTTTGGTGACGCAGGTAAATATTTTAAAAACTTATTTTACAAATGTTGTTTTTGGGTTGTAAGACGAAACTAATTACTCGATGGTTTTTTTTTCTGTCTAATTTTTATTTAACACCTTGTATGTGATAAGAGGCAGGATTTTTTATATTTTTTATCGATTTTAATTATCACCAACAAGAATTTCGATTCAAAATATTTGCCGGATACAAAAGAAAAAAATATGGATAGTTTTAAATCCATGCCTTATTAAATATCATTTTAAAATATGTATGTTTTAGAAAAACTGTTTACTAATTCAGTAAAATATTCATAAGCTACGTAATTAAAAAGTTCAATCAATGGGATAATGAATACATACAAGTATAGATAATGTGGTTACCTTATGGAATTTTATTTTTTTGATCAGGCTTCTACTTTACAGGTAGGTGTTAAATGTTTATTTAATTCTTTATTTCCTGAAATCAAAAATAAATTAAAGATCGACGGTTATTAATTATATATTCATGATGATTGAACTGTGTTGTATCCATTAAATATTATTAAATGATTAACCATGTATTTAAGAAATACATACAAGGATATTCACGAGTTCCATTGACAGTGATCCACATTGTCTTACATTTCAGATTGAGTTGTCGAGTTGAATGACCCTTTTATCTTTAAGGTTAATTAAAACCTGGAATAGAACAAGAGAATGTTAATACCCAATTATCGGCCATTGGTCAGTACTAAAGCATAACAATTTCAAGAAGTCTTTTCTCTGAGCTCATTTCTCTGAATTTTTAAGAATGTGACAACTTGATCCTAATAATCATTATACACTACCATAAATCAAAAGGAAAATAAAACTCTTTAAATGTGTGTTATTTCATCTGTTAACAGTTGCACAATAAAAATAAACAAAGAATTAAACAATTGTTTACATATGCTTTCACACATGAATTGACCTCCACTGGACACAATTGGGTTAAGTTTTTTTTTTCAAAATCCACAATAGAAAGTTACCAATAAGGTTTTATTTCATTCTCCTGATAGGGATCAGTTCAATCATATGGTTAGGCTTATTTATCAAGACCATCTCCAGTATTCCAAATCATGCCATATGTTTTCACAAGACAATGTATTTAGACTCTATTAGGCATTCCAATCTTTATTTCCAGGATTTTCTGGGATTATCTTGTGGGAATATGTAAATCATTCGAAGATTTCTTTGGTTTATGAGAAAGATTTATCAGGAGAAATTATTATTCTAATGAATCTGTATCGCCAACAGTTTATGGTGGAGCAAAGGATTGCTTACTTTAGTTTGATTGTATGGTCTTTCAAAATTGATAATTAAAGCGATATTGTGTGTTTATATTGTATTATGCATGCATATAATGTGCCTTTGCCGACAACAACATATCACTATTGGCCCAAGAGTTAATATAGGACCATAGGTCCAGTCAATAAAAGTTAAAAAATAAAAATTAGTCAGAAATATATTAAAATAAATGAATGTTATAGAATTGAGAGTTCTCTACTTTTTTTCATGATGAAGAAGTTACACTCCTTATATACAGAATATGGTAGAATACATTGTCAGTGATTGGCGGTTACAGAATAAAGAGGAAAATGCATAATAGACGGAATAAAAGTCGCTGATTGGTGGGAGCGAAAAAAGAGAGCACCGCAGTGGTCAGATTGACAAAATGATGGACAATTGAGAAAACAATGAAATAACAAGTAAGGATGAACACAATACAAATGAAAATTACATAATACCCAAAACAAGAAATTCAACAAAGTAAATAACATAAGATAAAAAGAAACTAAATAAGCGATAAATTTGTGTAATTCGCTGTAGCAAATCTGCAATGGGCATCAGGATGGAATGGACATCGAAACCTGTTTGTGCATCGTTTGGTGAAGCACATTTGACCTTGAAGATCTCTGTTGCTTCTAACACAGCGGTCTTGAAGGGGTAACTGGAAATGTGGATGATTAACATAACATCTTTGTGGCTGCAGGATTTATGTCCTTTGTCCAGGAGATGGGCAGAATATTGGAACTTCTAATATCTTTTTCATAAAAGAGCAAAGTTGCGAGAAATTAAACCACTGTAAAAGCTATTGCATTGACTGCTGTTAATACGATTGTTTATTGTTGTTTATTTATTTACAGTTTGTTGTTTTCCATTGTAAAAATTTCAATACTACTCGAGTTAAAAGTCTTAACCGTTGTTATAAGCAAGGTTAAAATTAGCTAAATTCAGCCGTAGTCCTTTTTGATCTGCATTTCTTTAACAATGAAGACCAACACCAGCAAGAAAATCGGGCACATCAATATCACCTCATAGAAGTTTTGTTAGTGTTGTAACCAGTTAAAGTCAGTAGTTGTTTGTAAGGTTTGAATGTGAGAGAAGACATTGTTTTTTTTTGTTTTTTTTATCCTTAACATGTTTACAAACAAATCTTAAAAATTTGTTACCTATTTTGTCAATACAAAAATATTTGTAGTTTGGTTTTGTGAACCATATTGCAACACTTTATAGTTCTTTGGGATAGCATTGTAACACGTGCTGGTTAGTACTCGCATGTGAACACTGTTACGATTTTGAATGGGTAACTCGGAAACTACTTGTTGGAATACGATCAAATTTTAACGGTGTACACAGTTTTATGTAGCCTATTATTTCTCTAAAATTCATTATCCTAGGCGTTACAGAACCTGATTTATTAAACAAAATGAAAACTGAGAAACCACACAGATATTTTTATTTCACGTATGCGCATTTCAGCAGCTAATCTGCCTTCGTCAGTGTGATCCAACAGATGATCAAAACAGTTCACTTACCTTGTTGATCTTGGTGGCAGCATTTTTATTTCTGTTCATATCTCGGTTAGCGTTCAAATTTGGACCCATGTTCATATGAATTTTTTTTGCTTAGAATCACCCATACTACCTCCTCTAAAAGTTTGTAAGAGTATTTTTGAAACTCCCTATATAAAGGATCATTTATGCTCTTGTTAATGGTCTTTAAATTGGTGTTTGGTCATATTTAAATAAACTTATCACAATTTTTACGCTGTAATTTGTAAACATTACTTTTTTCAAAAATATGTGATGATTGTTGTAAGTGGCTGCAGAAATTGGCACATTATTCTTGGGGCGAAAGCACGGTCTAAGAATACCAAAAAGCCTGTCCAGATAACATCCCGCTTTCCATTTTCTGCCACTACGTTTATTAGAGGTTAGCAGGCCTATGTGATCTTGTTGCCTGTACTTAAAAATCTCATTGAATATCATATAAAAGATAAAATGATAAAAAAGATATGTAGAAGATAAAAATATGGGGGAAAATTGGGGGTTAAATTCCTCAATTGGATTTGAAAATTCCGCAAGCTGCTTTTTTCTTTCTTTTTTTTTTAATATATATATATATATATACTTAAACAATCAAAACTCTGTACAACGATACTCGCTAGGGTGATTAACCCTTATAAAATGATAAGTTTTCATGGTCCTGGCTAATTTCCTATCTTTTTAATGTTAAATAACTCTTATTATAAATAACACTGAAGTATTTTAAGGAACACCCTGTTAGAACTGTAATATTTTCCAATTTTATTAATAAAAAAGAATTAAAAAAAAAAAAAAAGCCTTCATCGTATTTGGAATGAATAAGAACGAACCAATGATATCTACTATATATGACGAACAGTCAGTTTATTCTCAGTAGATATCTTTGTAATGAATAGTGCAAAGGAAATGCTAACAGCTTACAAGGGAATTATTTAACCTTGTCATTGGCAGATGGACTCAAATTTTGTGGGTAGAGTGGGAAGGGGAGCTAACTGCACATGCAGTTTGAGTGTCAATCACTGTTGTAAAGACAAATTACATTTATTATTATAGTGCCTGGCAAGAAAGAAAAAGGAAACTGGTGCATGTGTAAATGAATAAAACTCGTTCAACCAATCAGAAACGGACAGAATCAGCGCATTACTTACTACTGATGCCAGGAATAATAATACCTCGTTTCCAGTCCGTTTCTGATTGGTTGAACAAGTTTTATTCATTTGCACATGCGCCAGTTTCCTTTTTCTTTCGTGGCGGGCACTATAGTTTGACCTTTGAAGGCGAGGTAAGCCCCATTTTAATGTAAATAATAGATTATTATGCCCTTTGACCTGAAACTGGGTGAGCACAAGCACTCTATGGGTCCAAACTAAATTGTTTCATTTAATGAAATTTTATTAAATTTTTTATATCAACTGGAATAAAACTACGTTAGAATTTAAGTATTCTGATTAATATTTTTCAAAATGAATTTCGTGCTATAACTTGTGAACTACGTGCCAGCTACATCCCTTGATGTGCTTTGTCATGTACTAAATTTCATTGTTGTCCACCATTCTCAAGGTCTCATACTTCTTTGTTAGTTTATTAGGATATTCTAACAATAGAAAACAGTATCACATTTGGATGCATAGATCCAGTTACAGATTATTGCTTAATATTCAATTTAATCAACATACCATAATTAGTAGACAATAAGACAATCAAATTGTTTATAAAATTTTGATTCCATTTCTAGTTTCATTTTTAATTTTTTTTTTTTTATTTTCTGGTATTTTGTCGGCCAACCTGAATGAATTGTTAAAACAAAACCAGCACGTGCTTCGACAAAGGTTACCTAATGGTTTGCGCTCCAAGCTCACATCAACAATCCTTACATGATAAAGAAAAATTAATGCAGTCGAACCCTGATAACTAAAATCGTCAACAGACCACATAAAAATTTTGACTTACAAGGTTTTGGAGTTAACCAGTAAGTCGAAAACGAAGCTACATGACCACTACAAAGATTACATGATACTCACAATATTTCTATGAATTTGATTAGTTTTAATGAGATCTATATACAAGTACAGCATGGACCCAGTAAAATATGGTCCATTCCAACATGAAATCAATTCCAATGCTGTTTTGGCATGGCTTCCGAATTCTACTTATGATTTGTAAAAATTTTCGAAAGACGATTTTTGCCCATTTATTTTTCATCTGATAACATTTATGATATATGTTTAAATATTTTATATTTGAAACGGAGAATTCACTTTTTCGCAAATTTCCATTACTTTTACATCGGCAAAGGCAATGAGACAGTGAAGTTTTGAAATCAGTATGGTGACGGCCAATCAGAAGTGTATTATGACTACTAAAAACTTGTTTGCAATGAACTTTATGGTCAACATGAACACTTCTCTGAAAATAAACGCGCAGTTGTCATCAATTACTACATCTAAATATTCTCCGATTGAACAATCGCAATCAACAAGTTTGATTCACAATTTTGTGTTCGTGCTAAGTTTTGATTTTCATAATGGCTGCCAGCAACTGCGAAAGATTCCTGCATCGTTTTCTTAGTCATGTGGACGTAAAAATTAAAGTTGAAAAAATGAAATAAAATTTCAACAGGCAAAGCTTGTTTTTTAAGATAGGTTTTGCTTAAATTTAGGAATACCTATTAACTAAAACCAAAATTACTTTGAGTTATCCAGGATTTGTTAAAAAATTTGTTTGAGTTAATGAGTGAATTTTTTATTGAATAAATGCTCTGGGGGATGGGACTTAGAATATAGTTTGAGTTAACCGGGAATTTGAGTTATCAGAGTTTGAGTTATTCGGGTTCGACTGTATTGTATTCAATTATGACTCATCAGTACGAATCGATTGATATATCACATGGCCTGTGTTGGTATACTTAATGACTTAATGTTAGTGCACATATTTGAAGGGGCCATTTTCATATTGGCAATAAAAAATTTTAATGTGGGAGTGTTGGGTCTCCATAGTCTTGTGACTGTTAGACTGATTTCTTTGTCAAACTAATCAGGTGAGCTCAGGAAAAGTTAAAACATTCTTGAGAAATCGTAGCAATACAGTTGGAGAGACAGAGACACAGAGAGTGAAACCAATATATGCTAGACTGATTTCTTTGTCAAACTGATCAGGTGAGCTCAGGAAAAGTTAAAACATTCTTGTGAAATCGTAGCAAAAAAGATGGACAGACAGATACACAGAGAGTGAAGCCAATATATGCTTTTCAGTATACAGGGTGTCAAAAAAGTTTGGTAACATGGCAGATATATCAAAGCTGCCAGGTACGCGAAATCTGATGAGTGTGGTTTATAGGCAATAGTGGAATGGAGAATTTATTGCCGCACTCAAATTTGACCTTGACCCCCAAATTTAAGGTCATCCATTTGCTAACTCGAAAACTATTAAAGGTAGAGAAAAATTTCCAATTGCTACCCTGTAGAGCACCACCACATTAGTCTAAAAACAATTTTTAATCATGCCTTTCCCCTTGACAGAGTTTGAGAAAATGGGCGAGAAAGAGTCACGCAAGGAAAGAAAATTCCCAACGATGTGCTTCACTGCAATTCAAATGTGTTAGAAACCTCAACCAACCTGGCCAGCCCAAGCTGACCTTGAACTCTTTTAATCTCCCATATTTTAACACAAATTTAGCTTGCCCAAGTGTATTTGAAAATTACACAAGCTGCTTTTTTATTTCGCAAACTACATTCCCTTATTTTGCAAAATATATTTTATTTAATTATTTACTTTTCACAGCCACTTATCCGTTAAGATCGCGGGGACAGCACGCCTATGGAGAATCTCCAGTGCTCGTAATCTTCTGCCATCAAGTGCATGTCCTCAATGGTAATACTCAAGCAACTCGAACCCAGACTCTCTATGTAGTCTAGCCACCTGGTTCTAGGCTGACCCCTTGGTCTCTTACCCACCGGTTTGGAAAAAGGCAACTGCCTAGGAAGACCAGCTTGCAGCATCCGTATCACGTAGCCATACCAACCCATCTGAAATCTCTCAATGTGGAGAAGTAGCGCCTCAACACTTAAGACTCCCTTATTGTGCTGCTGTGCCTGCACTTGCAGTTCTAGTAATGTAACATCTGACACACTTCTCAGGAATCTCATTTCGGCTGCTTGTGCCTGCAGTCGCACTCTTTCGCTCATTATCCAAGGCTTATGACTGTAGGTGAGAATGGGGACAAAGATAGATTTGAAAACAGACTTGGCTTTGTTTCCCAGCTCTCGTTTCGTGATCACGGGTAGCCACAGTAACACAGCTTGCTGCACCGATTCGAGCATCTAGTTCTCTATCCTACCACCCATGAATGCAGTCCCGAGATACTTGAACTATTCCTCCGTCTCAATGGGGCTCCCCAAACATGGAAAGTGCACTGAGCAGGCTGTCTAGAAAGAACCAGACCTCAGTCTTAGCCATACTGATTATCATCCCAGACTCTTCACACTTTGCTGTAAACATATCTAGTGCAGGCTGAAGATTGGTGCGAGAAGAGCCAAGGAGGACAAGGTCGTCAGCAAAGAGCAACCTCTCCACCAAACAGTTGCCCACATAAATATACTCATCGCCTCAATTGCTCCTGTCTATCCAGTCCAAAAAAGATAATGAAGAAGAGGGGCGACAGTAACACCCTTGAGGGAGTCTTAACACCCATGGTGAATGGTCTTGACTTAATGCCATTTATCTGGATGCACATCTCAGAGGTTTTATACAGGGTGAATACAAAAGTCTGAACCCCCCCTTTTATTTTTTGAACC
>JAHWFO010010124.1:2324640-2349481 GCA_023313115.1 Rhysida immarginata
ACCCACAACTTCCTATTCATTGGATTCATCAAAATTGACATATCTGCCTCGGTTCAAAAAATAAAAGGGGGGTTCAGACTTTTGTATTCACCCTGTATAGAGACATGATGGCAGACAGTAATTGCCCGTTCACTCCGTACTCTTGCAACACTTGCCAGAGCTTCTCCCGTGGAACTCTGTCATATGCTTTTTCGAGATCCACAAAGCAAGCGTAGATATCTTCTGCATAACCCCAGGATTTCTCAAAGATTTGCCTTAGAGCAAGGATGTAATTCATTGTGCTTCGGCCAGGTTGCGAACCACACTGTTCCTACGACAGTTTGGAGTCTCCAGACACTTAGCATACATTTTCCCAGGAATACTGAGCAAAGAGATGCCTCGACAGTTGTTGCCATCTCTGACCTCCCTTTTGCAAAATATATTTTAATTTTACAAGCTGCACTTTTAATTCTGCCCAGTGTATTTTTAATATGGCATTCACAAAAATCTGTACAATTTGGCACAAAACAACTTGGCATTCGGCAGAGTTGGATACAATATTTTCATTTTCACAAGGTTTTCCGTATTCATCATATTGATGGAGTGAGGACTTGAGATTGTTCCAGCATTAAGACTTTGTTGTGTAATTAATTTTATTGTTATGCCTATCATGGGAAATTATATTAAATTGCTTTGTTTGATTATAAAAAACTTGAAGCTTTTAAGTATTAGAAGTCTGTTACATTTGTAAATAGGGAAAAGGTAGGAAGTTTTTATTCTATTTATTATTTTTTTTGTTTCCTTTTTCACATTGTTGGGGAATTTTTCAAATTTTGCGAATAAATTTGAGATGATGGAGAACCATGCTGTTGTACGGTATGGGTGTTCAACAAGTGTTCGCACCATCTAGCAGTCAAAAAAAAAGAAACTGGACAAATTTTGGACCACTCACTGTGTGGTAGCAGTTTTGAGTTTCATTACCTTTTATTCTTACACCAAGGTTGTATTCAGAAAAATATTTGCCCTCTGTTACAGCAAACTGTACCCAACGTGATTTCAATGTAAAAATTCTATGGTGGTAGAAGTGGCCTTCATAGTAGTCTAAGAAATTGATGGCAGCATTACTGATTCGTGAACCATTTTCCCATTAGTGAAATAGTCCGACAACGAAACATGAAAATCTGATGAGGACAAATCTGATGAATATGCAAAATGAGGCGGAGGACCTCTTATTCCAAAGTGTTCATTTTCTGTATATGTTCAGTAGACACATGGTTGTGCTCCATTGTTGAGGAGTATAGAACCCAAGCAATTGATGAGCAGTGGCTCTTGCGTAATTTTTGGTGGCATATGGAAAAGAACTAGGTTAAGTATACTTCTTTTTTTCCACAAGAAGAATAATATACCATGTATATTCATATTTCTACTGACATACAGCATATAAAAAATAAAAATAACCCCAAAAATACAACACATTTTAACAATTTTTTTTTTTAAAGTCACGGAAGTCATTATAATTTAAACAGTATACAAGAGTCATTGATAAAATTTGTTGTTTTTTTTCGCATAATGACTGGCACATACCACTCTTCAATACCAGCTCATACCAAATTTCATTCAGAATCCATGTGGAAGTCACATATTACATGCAGTTGAAGTGAACATTATAGCAGTTACCACAAAAGCATTAACCCGGCGTTAGTGCGGCGGGGTGTCTGAAACCCCAGACCTTTTCTTTTTGATTTTATCATAATTTGGCGTAGTTTGTCAACAATGGCTTTTTCTATACCTTTGGACACATAACTATAGATAACGTACATGAAGTTATATTCATTTTGGTTGAAGACTTCATCGTATAAGGACGTGTTGATTTCTGTTTTGGTTTCTCACACCCCACTGCACTAATGCAGTGACAGAAAATTCTAGGAAAAGTAGGCTTCTTTGCATTACTTCTGTCAATAATATGACATTTTTATCCGTTTTCTTGTTTATGTGATATTAATGAATGTTGTTAGGAAGAACCTCATTATGTCCGAGATATAAAGACAGAAAAACTAAATATTCCTGTTGAAGATGTAAGCAATTCTTGTGTTTGGAACATGTAATATCATATTGTGAAAAATATTTTTGTAGGATGCAGAACAAAACAATGTGCAGTCATAATTTTGGTTACATACTATTTCATGCTTTTATATTAACTCCCATATTAAATTTGCTTTTGTAATAGTTAAATTTTTTCTAATAGAAATAAAATTCTTTCATATATTTATGTTTTTTTTAAATAAAGGAAAAAAAGTCATACTTTCTCTTTATTTTATTATTAATTGTTAAACTAAATTTTTTTTTAGTGAAATTGATTCATCATAGCAATTTATAAGCTTAATAATAAATTATAAAATAACAAAACTTTAAAAGAAACTGAAAAATTTCAAGAAATACGTTGGGGTATGTGACACCCCACCGTACCACTGGTGTGATTTTTTTGTCACTGCACTAACGCCGGGTTAATCAAAGTGCAGATGAAGGGATGCTTTAATGCAATGATTTGCGATGTTTAACCACATCCAAAAGGACTTCTAGTCTGGCTTTGTGGCTGAATGAAACGTGGATTCATTACTATACCTGAATCAAAATGGTGGACAGCAACTGGTGAAAGTACCCCAAAGAAGGTGAAAACTGGTGGAAAGGTGTGGGCCAGTACTTATTTTTGATATTCTCAAGGAACTATTTTTTTTTAATGTATAAATAAAATGCTAGCGTTGTTTTTAATGGAACGTGTGCATTTCGAATACACTTTTTCATCGGGGTTTAGGAACTACTACAATCAAGTCAGCCATCATCTTCGAATATATGGTCAATGTCCATCAAAAAAACTTTTTTTTGCTAGTCCGAGACCATTTTAGTTCCCTCCAGGACAAAAGTTTGGAAATTTTTAATTATTACAACTATTTGTATTTAAAAAAGTAAAATAATAGAAAACTGGCTAAATAAAGGGAAAAAATAATTAGAAAATCGACTTTGTCATTCATTTTTACATCTAAAATAATGTTTATTAATAAACAAGTTAGTAATAAATTAATTAAACAAATAAAATAAGTAAACAATGACAGACAAAAGTGTGGAAATTCAATTAAATAGGGACAAAAGTTTGGAAATTGGAAATTAAAAATATTTAAATTGTTTAAAATTATTAAGTTACTAAAAATGTGATTAGATCATTGTTACATTATCTCATTTTTATGAAAGGCTTAGGAGATAAAAATAAATGTTATAATAACAACATGCCACCAACCGCACAAATTGAAAAAGATATCAGAGATTTGATTATTAAAAAGTGAAAACTTATGAAAAGATTACGGAAAGATTATGAAAAGCAAGTAGAAATAGCTAGATGTTTGCATTTAACACCCAAGTGCAGTCAACAAAATCATTAAAAACTGTAAAGAACTTGGAACGACCAATGTTTTGCATCACTCTGGAAGAAAACGAGTTACAACTGCAAAGGAAGATAAGCATATCAGGGCTTCAGTGCGAATAAGTAAAAAAAAACGAGATTAAACAAGTGACTGGACAATGGAATCGTATCACGAGAAAAGATGCATCTGCAAAAACAGCAGCAAGAAGGTTTAAGATCAATGGGCTATATATCTTACATTGTTACAGCAATTTTGGACAATTGATGAATGGAAAAATGTCATTTTTAGTGACGAATAGAAATTTTCATTATTTAATGATGGCCAAGAAAAAGTCATTCGGAAGAAAGACCAAAAGTATCATCTAGCCTGCATTGCTCAAAGAGTCAACTTTCCTCCAAGTACTATGGTGTATGGTTCTCTTTGCTTTCATGGACTTGGAAGTCTCTACTTCATCAAGGGAAGTGTCCACTGCCTACTACACACAAATAACTGCAGATATCTGATTCCTACTACTCAATTTTTTTATGGCAATGGTGATTTTATTTATCAGCAAGATTGCCATACATCTAAATATTCAATATCCTAGCTAGAAGACCAACAAGTTCAGGTGCTAAAGTGGCCTGGGAATAGCTCCGGACATGAATCCAATTGAGGAGATATGAAACATCATGAAGAAAATTTCAAGTTTAAAGCAACCAACATCAATGAGCTTCAAACTATTGTTCAAGATGTTTGGAGTAAAAATACAAAAGAAGAATGCCAAAACCTAATTGAATCTATGCCAAGGCAAATAAAGGCACTTAGTTGTCAATGCCAGGGGAGGCTGGACAAAATACTAAAATTGTAAATTTGTATAATTTTTTCATATATAATTTCAAATTTTCAAACTTTTGTCCTTGCGTAATTAAATTTCCAGACTTTAGTCTCTGTTGTTATTTACTGTTTTAATTTTTTATATTGTTTATTATTAGTTTGCTTGTTAAAAAACATTATTGTAGATGTAAAAATGAAGATGTAAAAAAAATGAACCTTAGACTTCCTCATTGGAGTTGAACCTCTGCCCTCCCAAGAACTCTTTCAATGGTTCAAAAAGGTGATAGTCGAAAGGGGAGAGATCTGGGCTGTATGGAGGATGTAGTAAGATGTCCCATTTGAGTTCCGTCAGTTTGGCTATGTGTTGTCTGGCATTGTCTTGCAGAAAACAAACACTACTGGTAAGATCCTGGTCACTTTTACTTTAGTGCCAGCTTCAGGGACCTCTTCAAAATGTCACTGTAATAGGGTGGATTTATGGTTCAACATTCTTCCAGAAAATTGATGTGAATGATACCCCTAATTTCCCAGAATACAGTCGCCATCACTTTCATTGCCGACGGGTTCATCTTGAATTTCTTTGGTCGGGTTGAGTCAGTGCTTTAGGAGTATGGTGATAAATCCATGTCCCGTCGGTGGTCACAACACGCCTTAGGAAACTGTCACCTATCATATCGCTGCAGCAGCATGGAACAGATTTCCACCCGGGTGGTTTTGTGATCCTCTGAGAGTAGGGTGCCTGTAAGGAGAGTGGCGACAACTCGGGCCGTCGGCCATGTTTTTCCCAACGATTGAATTAGCAGAGGTACAATTTACGATACTTTTCAGCTTATTAAGAAGAAATGTAAAGATGCCTAATGCTGGTTAGCCTACCAAGCTTTTATTTGTATATTAGATAAAGGAGGTTAAAAAAAGAAGCACATTAACGTTTTAATTTCCATAATAAATGTGATTATTTGATCAGCTGATAGCAAGTTCGAGAATTGATTTTTTCACCTTTTCAGCAAAAAGGGAGAGTAAAAGCCAATAACCAAAGAGATTATATTTAGCAATCTATACACATTTTACATTTATACAAAAATAAAAATTTGACATCTATTGCAAAAGATGAAAAAAAAATCTCAATTATCGATAATTAGTATTAGGAAAAAATCTAGTTTCACTTTTACATTATTTTTATCTTAGAATTGTTCTAATTTCTCTTTCTCGTGTTTGAAAGTTGAAAATAAATTTTAAAATGTGAACCAAAATTAAAATAGTTACATCTAGGTGTTAAAAGAGACAAAAAAATTGGCAAAACTTTTCGCGCGAACTTCAATGTCTAGCAATTAAATAACAACTGAAAAATAAATTTTGATGCTAAAAGCTATCTATAAAATACTTAAATTTCAAGTTTCATTTTCCAAAATTTTTCTCTATTTGAATATATTACATAACATAAATATATTAATTTATTAAATGTTATTTTTACTATTGGGTTTACAGTTTGTTTTAAATTTTTCAAGATAAAAATCTTGCTCGTTGGGCCTAAATGACCCTTGAATAAAAATTCCTTGAAATTATATAAATTAAAAAAATTATGTAAATTAAAAAATTTTTAACATTCCTTGAGTTATTTATCTATTATTATGTCATTAAAAACTCACTTTATTTTGTGAGATTCACATTTTTATTTACAACAGTAAAACAATAAATACTTTATTATGAAAACAAAAAATTTCCCTTCCCTCTTCGCCACTTCAATCGTTAATTTTAAAGCAGATCTAATAAAAAAACAAATGCAATGTTAAACTTAAATAATGCAATTTTATTAGCAAAAATTAAGAAACGTGCACAATAAAACGAAAAACGGAACGAAAACTATTAATTTCTCTATATCTGTAATGCAAACTGCACGCTATTTTGGGAAAACTATGGCGTTCGGAGCATTTACCAATCAAAATTTGTTCCGAGTTGTCGTCACTCTCCTTACAGGCACTCTATCGGAGAGCTGCTTAGGGAGCCATCTGGCACAGATCTTGTTGAATCTCATCTTATTGTGGTTGGTCTCCATACTGCCAGTGCTGATGTGCAGTATTGAAGCCAATACTCTTATATGAATCCGTATCAACTCCTTTGTTCATGTGATGATGCAATCATTGATAGCAGTTGCTGGCCTTGCCTTATGAGGTTCATTGCCGGTGGATTCTCACCCTTCAAGCTTTTGACACCAAGCAAAGACTGATGATCGAGACAAACATGACTCGTTGAACTATCTTTGAAGTCTCCGTTGAAATTCAAATGCTTTCACATCTTCGATGTGGAGAAACTTGATGATTATTCATTGTTCCGCTTTAGTCGACACACTGCTGTCAGCCGTTTTGTTTAAACAAACAATCTGTTGTCATGGCAACCGCATGAGTGGTGCTGCATTTGCATGATGGGCGGTAGTTAACATCCCAACAATGAAAGTTTAGTTATTTACAAAAAATAAAGTCCAGGTCAAATTTGAATGCTCGTCGTATCAGTATAGAACTTGTTGACTGCAAATCCCGGTTTTTTTTGTGGACTCCTGCGGAGATTGTGATTACTATTATCAGATTTATGAAAAACGTTGACTGAATTCTATTCTTTTAATTCAAATAGAATGAAGAAAAATCATACAATGGGATCATTGCATATCTCTTTGCATATTATAGTCAGTTCAGCTGATCTTCTCCATCTAGAGCCTCCTGAATAGTTTATCTTGCATTTCATTTCTCTTTCATTGTGTAGGATTTGATAAGGAGAGTGAGAAAAAAAATCTTGTGTTGTTTTTGATCAAATAATAAAAACCAGTACTATGACAAGACTTAGTTATTTTTCTTAGCACTAGATTCTTATACTAATTCGTGGGCAAGGTAGGTCTCGTGCACATACTACCCTACAATAATGGAATGGACACCTCCTAATTTGTTTGAAATCTGATTTTTGCATTGGAATCCATGCTCACACATCTGATATTATTGCTGGTGTGGTAACTTGCCTCTATAACAATGCTATAGGTAGAGAATGGCTAAACGAAAAGAACTTAGTGACTTTGAGTGAGGAGTAATAATCTGGTGCCATATTGCAGGGGCGGCCAGGTGGCCGAGAGGGCTAGGGTGTAGGTTTTCTAGTTCTCAAGTCCACCTGGTCATGGGTTCGAATCCCACCGTGGGCATGGATGTTTGTTTGTCCTGACTGCATATAGATATAAATTGGGTAAAAGGCGCAAAATGACCTTAGTAGTCGACGCCAAAAATTCTAATAAACCAACCAACCATATTCCAGGCATGTCTGTTCGTGAAATTGGGGAAATTATCACAGCTGCATTCGACTATTGGTGATATCGTGAATAAATGGAATGCTACAAGCTTTGGAACACGTGCGCCTCAAGTCGGATGATCCCTAAACCTTGCTGAAAACAACCAATGGGTATTTAAGTGTGAGGTTAATAAAAACCATAAGAAATCACTCCAGGTCCTCAACAAGGAATTCCAAAGACAACGGAAGTCAGTGTCCATTACAACATTTTGCGGAAGGAACAGTAAACATCTCACCAAAAGGCTGCCAGAATTAGACTGTCAAAGAATGGAAAAATATTTTGTGGACGGACAAGTCACTCTACACTGTTTCTTAAAACTAAAAAGATTTCATTTCAATCTGGAATGGCTTCATGTGAAGGCTAATAGTTTCAATTAACATAGACTTGCTATAATGCGAAATAATGATTAGTCCGGTTATGTAATAACTGTTTATTATTTTGCTTACGTGTTTCAGTTTACACCATCATCAGAACAAGATTTTACAAGTAATAAGGAAACTATATAAATGTACATATTTTTGAGAGGGAGGGAAGTTAGCTGTCAGCCTCGGTTCGGGACCTGTATTTCTGATTGGTTAGCAGTGGGTTGGCAGTGAGATGGGGGAATGGGATAGGGGATGTGAACTTAAGTATATAACATTTGGGCTGGAAATATTGATGATACGTGATTAGTTATTTACAAAGTTTCGAGTTTGGGGATCCAGGGTGGCGTGGAGCAATGTGTATAAGTGCGCCGTGTTTTATAAACTGAGGTTTTGAATATAAAGTTTTAAAGGTTTAAATTTAAAACTTATTTCACATTATGCAAAGCAATAACTGACCCAACCCTGTCAAACTTGCGATAATGATCACGTGAATTATATGCATTCCAATGTCATTAAAACAAATGTGATTCAACTTCTGTAAAAGCTTTTTTTTTAGTGCAAATGCAATAAAATAGCAGTATATTAATTATAAATATAGTGGAAAACAAAATTCCTGTGCGTGCATAAGTGATAGTGTTATGACATTTAAGTTTACAATGTACCTCACTGACATATTATAGTTGTATTCCTTGTTTCTTGATGCACCACTGATAAGTCAAAGATTATTGGAAACATTCTTATTGATAAAATGAAGAGTGATAAGGTATGGGAGACACAGATCACTTTCAGGAATGGCAAAGGATGTGTAGATAAATTGTCTTTAATGATATATGGAGTATTTATTGTGTAAAAGAAACGTTTTGAGCATTTCTAGTTTCAGGGAGAACAATGACAGAAAGAACAGGCGTAAGATTAGAGAATGCTGAAGGAATTGGTGCAAATATGTTGACCTGTAGACCATTTTACATGTGGAAGATAAAAGAAAATTATGTTGGGCAGTTGTAAAAAATCATTATTCTATACAAAGGAACTTTAGTGAATGAATTTTGTGTAAATACATCATGGATGAGTTTATTTTATGGAGAGGAGATCAGGAAAGGTTTAAATATTCTATGAAAATTGACAGATTAAGAATCTACAGGGTCTCCTAAGAAAAGGTCTAGCAGTTTTTAAAATAGAACTGCAAATGGTGACAGTTATTAAAGTTATTTTTGCAGAAGATTAATGTGTGAGATCAGAAATTTGTTTTGGTACATTTCCTTGTGTTTTGCAGACAGATCTTTTCGGACTGCACTTAATGACATTCTTAACACCCTACATGTTTGGTGCCATCATGGCTGACTGCGGACATCCAATGGTACAAGCCAATTCACCTGTCAACTCGTCTGAATTCAGCAAACAGTTAACTAGATGAACTTAAAATTTACTATTTTTCTCAAGATTCGTACACACATGAACATAGCCTTTTAAATAAGCACACTCCATGCTATGCTAGCTTTACTACTAAATCAGTAATTATATTGGATATATCAGGTCATTACATATCAAATGTCGGATTGCAGACATCATCTTTAATGCCCCTCTAGAAAGGACACCTTCACACGTGCTATTCGAAATAACCCCCATTGCAATCCAAACATTGTTGCCAACGATTTGGCAGCTTCTCGAGCTCTCTCCAATAGAATCCATGGTCACAGGACTCAATAAACTCCTGGAATGCGTTTTTGACGTCTGCTTGGTTTAGGAATGTTTTCCTCCGGAGAAAATTGTCCAGGCTCTGGAAAGAGGTAGTCTGTAGGGGAGAGGTCCGGAGAGTACGAGGGGTGTGGAAGCACCTCGTAGCCCAGAGCCTGTAGCGCCTACACGGTTGTTCATGCAATGTGCGGACGCGTGTAGTCATACAGCAGAAGGATGCCTTTGCGATGCACAAGTGCAGATTGTTGCTGACACAATGTGCATACGATGCAGTTTGCGACAAGTAGGTCACAGCGGTGATCGTCTCCGCTTGCTGCAGGAAGCTGTAATGCACTACACCACGGATGTTCCACCAAACTGTAACCATGTGGGACCCATTTGTCCTGCTTTTTCACTCTGCCAATGGTCCTGAGGTGTCTACTGACAGTCTATGCTGAAAAGCATGATCCCCTGCTAGGTCCCAAACAGTTTTTGACTGGTCCTCTTCCACAGATCGCTTCAGATCAGCGTCATTCAACACGTTGGGCGGTCTGCCGCGTGGCTCATTTGCCAGGTCTGTCATTCCCACCCGAAATTTTCGGAACCAACATTGGACAGTACGTTCGTTTATGATGCCTGCACCGAATACCTTATTGATGTTTCGAGAGGTGTTGGATGCAGTGTGATTCAACCCAAACTCTCAATGCATTATCACACGTAATTCATATGAAGTCATGACTATCTTTGCTTGGGTTCAAATGCTATTAAATGTAATCACAGACCTGCAAATTTCAGGCAGCTGGTCGCTGATAGGTTTATCTCTGGCAATATACCACTTTGTTATGGTTACTTGCTACTAAACGTGGAAACCGTGCTGAAGCGCAGAACCCACCTCGTAATCCGACATTTGATATGCAACGACCTGATAGAAATAAACAGTCAAGTCACCTGTTTGTGAGGCACTAAATAAATCAGGCAATAAATGACGTGTCATCAGCAGATGTGTGAGTATATACAGTGTGTTGTAGGCATTCAAAAAATATTTCCATTGTTGCAATGCAGAAATGGGGCGATTTATCAGACATTCAAAAAAGGAATGATTATTGGCTTTCAGGCCAAGGGTGGCACCATTTCAGAACTGCGGAGTTTGTGAATGTTCGCATGCTGTTGTGGTAAAAGCATATCGTGCATGGCAAAATAACACTGTAAAAAATAAGCAACTTGGAAATTGTGGTGGTCTGCGAGCCATAGATGAAAGAGGGTAACAGCAGCTACAGTGGTGTGTTCAGACTACGATGTGCTACAGTGGAGCTATTTGCTGTCCAGGGGGCTACCATTAGTGTGTCCAGAACAACAGTTCAGCGAGCACTGCTGAATATGGGGCTCTGCAGCAGACGGATGATGACAGCACCTATGCTAACAACTGTGCATTGATAGAAGAGAGTGAAATTTGCACGGCAGCATCGACACTGGACATCCACTGATTGGCTTCATTCTAGACTTTAAAAAATGAGGTGTGGTCACCACCCGACTTTCTTATACATAAATGTTCTGGTCCAAATACAAAAAAAAATTAAACAACTGTCTAAAATGGCTACTTCCAATAGAAATTTTGTGAATAAAAGTTACTTCAAATTAGCCTTCCAAACACTTTGGTATAGATTCCAAATTTTCCTATACCATTTTCTTTCGCGTATTTTAGCAAAACACTGGACTTTGAAAAGAGTAAAACTGGTACTTCCGGTTGGAATTTTGAAAAATTTCGTAAACAAAAGTTGTTAAAATTAGCTTCTAAATACTTTTGTATACTTCACAAATTTTCCTATTCCGTCTTATTTCGCCTATATTAGCAAAAAACTGGATTTTAACTAGAGTAGAACTGGTACTTCCGGTTGGAATTTTGAAAAACTTTCTTAACAAAAGTGTTTTAAAATTGTAATTGTAACACTTTTCAATCTTTTCAAAATTTTCATAAACACAATGGTTAACGAGATATTTCAAAATTTATATTTTGGCGCTGGAGTAAACTGATACTTCCGGTTCACCTATTCCACTGGAAAACTAATCAGACCTCTCGAGGAAGATTATACAGTGGGGTCTCGGCTAACGAACGTAATTCGTTCCAGAACCTTGTTCGCTAACTGAATTGTTCGTTAGCCGAATCGCGTTTTCCCATAAGAAAGTGTGAAAACGATTTTAATTGGTTCCAGTACTCAAAAAATAACCAATAGAAAATAAATTTACTTAATTTAATTTTTAATTTAATTTTATTTTATTTAACACCTCATTTGAGGTAAAATACAAACATTAAAACAAAACACAAAAATAAAACAAAATACATTTTGTCATAATCAGTCAACTTGGTGATTTTCATAAGAACAAAACAAAATTAACCTAACTAAACTAAAACAACTACGTGTACGTATGTGTACACTAACAATAAACCAACAACGAAAATTTAAAAAGGATAGCGGCTTAAAAATTCTTTTTTTAAAGCTTTTTTAAAATGCTTAATTAAAAAAAAACAAAAATACTGTTCGATCTGTAATGTTAAGTTCGATCTATGTGTTACTGTAATTTACCGCTTTATGTTCACATGAAAACATCAACACGTGACGTCTTCATCTAAACATCCGTTGAATCACTGCAGAACACGTGGAACTCGCAGCTGTCGAAACGGAAGTAATAAATGTGCACCTGTTATTCGATCTTAGCGCGCGCGCGTACTTGTTTTTTTATTTTGCTCCCTACTTCCGTTCGTTAGCCGATACCGGAAATGTACGAATGCCCTGTTCGTTAACTGGATTGTTCGTTAGCAGGGGCGTTCGTTAGCCGAGACCCCACTGTAATCTTAAGTTTAAAGTTTGGTCTCGATAGCTTTAGCCGTTTGGACGCTATCATGGACACACACACACAGATACAGACATTTTCCAGAAATCACTTTTTCATAATCTAGGGACCCTAAAATGTGAAGATCAGTAAAAATCTGGAGGGCGAAATTTTTCGTGATTACAATACTTCCTTATACTATGTATAAGAAAGTAAAAGGGCCCACTCTAGGGTTCATTCTAGACTTAAAAAAGGGCAGGGTGCTAAGGGCTAAAAAGGGCATGACGTTACCAAAAAAAAGGGCACTTTGCCCCCCAAAAAGGGCACTTAATTTTCAAAAAAGGGCATTATATTTTTCAAAAAAGATTTTTTTCTATAAAAAATGCATAGTTCTTTTTGAAATTCCTTAACCCTTTTACAAAATATTTAGATTTTTCTTTGTGGGTGCGTTTTTTGGGTATCGGGGCACGTGATCAGGATCAAAGGACAGCGGGGTGGAAATTTTTCATCAAAAGGACAAACAGGGTGGCGCGCCCCATAAACCCTGCCTAAAAGATTGCCTTCTCGATGAATCATGTTTTTTGCTCCATCAGATGGATGGACATTGGTGCATATGGCAGAAAACAAATGCCCTTCAACCATTTGTGGATGGCAACAAGCTGGCAGAGGCAGCTTTATGGTCTGGGAAATGATTTCGTGGCTTCTCTGGGTGCACTCCTCAATATGGATGCTAATATGAATCATTGTAATAACGTAGTGATGTTTGTTGACCATGTATATGCACACATGGACATTGTTTTTCCTAGGCATTATGGCATCTTACAACACAACAATGCGACATCTTATATAGCTGGAATTGTTTGTACTGGTTAGAAGACCACCTCGATTGGGTTATTCACTTCTTGGATACTCCCTCTAACCCTCCAACATTTATTAACTGTATTGCAGTCAGCATGGCTCAATATCCTTGTGAACACTTTCCAGTATCTCATATTGAGTCTCTCATTCCATCTGTCCACTATCCAAGTTGTACATGATGGTTACTCCATATATAAACAGGTGGTCACATTAATGTGATTCAACTGTTCATCTATTCTCTTGTTAAACTTTATATTGTTATTTCTCAGTAATTTTTGGTTAATTATATTATTGCCGGACAATGGTAGGGTTCCGACCCTACATGTTTAGTAAAAACTGTTTGTTTTGGTGTCCCCTCATTGTGTGTAATGTTTGGTAACTACCTTTAGAAACATCCTGTGTATCTGTTTATCCACCATATTTATCGCTTTTCATTGATAATCGCTATTATTAAGTAGCAGAAGAATTGGTTTTATCATGTCTGTCTGTCACCTTCATATGTTCTACAATTTTTGATGTAGAGGTTGAAATTCAGAATGTAGCTTATTGGCTTTGATTGGCTAGAGTTACAGTGGGGTCCATCTCGTATATAGGTATGTAAAAGAGTGAATTCAATATACAGATTCCTCTAGACAGATCTACATAACTTATGAAATTTGGGCCAAATTGTCCCAGTGAGCCCAGAGTTGGAGCAGTGGTCAGTTGGTCTTTAGAATATTAACATTTTCAAATGGCACCATAGGGCATGTGATGTCGATATGAGGAGAAATGAAAGAAGATACTACGTTCAAGATAGAAGATAGTATTTCTAAATACATTATACATTCAAGAAAATCAATTTTATGATAAAAAATGAATATTAAAAAGTGAAGATAAAAGGGATAAAAAATATGTAAAATATATTAAAAATAATAAGATGCTAATTTTATTTACCCTGTCTTTAAGTTCCCATCTTAACTTCTATAGACCTTTCATGGGATCAAATTTCCATGAAATTTGGCTTTTAATTTCCTACACCCTCCTCAAGAATTTCTTATTATTTATTTTTTGTCTGTTATATAACTCTGTTTGGCTCAGTCTTCTAAACTTCTGTAACTGCAACTTTTGTACAATGGTTGCCTCACTTTTTATTGTATGAAAATTATTCTCATTATAAATGCATGCTTTCTTTACATATACACTTTATAGTCCCTATCAATGCATGGCCTATACCAGCTCTCTCTGATAATGTAACTCTTATCTCTTCACTTCCAGAAGTTCTAGGGAAAATCCTGAGATCACGCACTTCCTTCGGAAGAGAAGTAAAGCCGTTGGTCCCGTGTAGTCGTTTGCCGGCTGCACGTTAAAGAACCCTTGCGAGGCAAAATTTGCGGCCCCTATAACGCCGTCCTGAAATGACCATAGCAGTTGAAAGGGACGTTAATACCAAACAAACCGAACCAACCAACCTGAAGCTCTAACCTCGAGCCGAGCAATGGTTCTCTATCGACTACACAACTTCCATACACAGAATACAAATACCTGGCCAGGACACAAATTTTGTAGTCTTGTAGCCTCCGATGATGGCATAATGCCGAAACGCGTAAGGCGTATTAAAAATCATACACCGTATCTATTCTTGACCCTTTCATTATTTTATTTAGACACTATGATACTCGACGAAGCTCAACCTATGGACAAATGCGAATGTTAACTACAGTTTCTTCGTTTGCAGTCAGCAATTCAATTCCTGCTCGTTCATAATGTGTTTTTAAGCTATAAAAATATTTTATATTGTGTTAGCTAAAACAAGTTAAATAATGACAAACCTTTTCAAAATTGAGTATGCGCAATTAAAATTATGAATTCAATTGTTAGATGCTAATTTTTCTTCTTAACAATGCCTTATAGATGAAATGTGAAATTTAATCGGACACAGTGTTTCTTCGTTGGACAGATTTTTTTCCCCTTGTATATTATAAGAGTTGTCTAATGTGCTTGTCATTCTTTAAAAGATAAAACCTGAAATTGATGCCTTTAATAATTTTAAGTTTTTCCTAAACTTAAGTTAATATTTAATAAATTTAAGTTTATGGATGTGTTTATTTGTGTTGATTTGCTGAGATAGTATAACAAATGTCAACAAATGAATTGAGCTCAGCTTTAAACAAGTTCTGGGATAAATTTTAATATTAATTTTAAATTTAAATTTCATGCAGTAATGTAAAAAAAAAATTTAATTTAAATTTGAAAAATAATTAAGGAAGATAAGAAATTATGCAAATTGCACAAAATGAATAGTTCTTAATTATTTCTTTTAATTGAAGAAATATATATATATTATTAATTTACAATTAATTATCCTATTTAATTTTTAAAAAATTTTTTATGATACAAAGTTTATTTTATTTTTAATTGATATTTTGTATCCATTTTTACAAATTTTACAAATTTTTGTAAGTTAGAGGGTTTTTTATGAATTTTAATTAATTAAAAGTTATTTAATAAAGAGTTGTGTTACTTTTTATAAATTTTTACAATTTTTTAAATGTATAAATTTCCTTATGTTTGGATAAAAATAAAGAATATTATATCAAAAGTGAATTTAAAGGCATATCTATTTTTGATTAAAAATTGTGAAGTTTGTAGTAGAACGCAAGTGAAGCTGAACCATGACTCAGTTGAGGGGCAGCAGTACTGCAGTTGGCAATCGATTGGTCTGCATCTCTGGCTTTGACTATGCTGCTGCCACTGCGTCCTCACATCTATCTGTTTCAGCTGCACCACCGCCACCTCCACCAACATTGCTGCTCTCACCTTTCACAATTTTCTTTACTCTACGCACTGAAGCACTTCTTGAAAATTTTCATATTATCTTCCTGAATTTTTCTTGAAGCACTTGATAAATATTGATACGTTTGGTTGACCTAAAAGATTACTTAAAATTTATTTAATTCTCTTGTGGGTGTGCTTAAGATATTTGGCATTGATTCATTACACCTTAACATCTCATTTTCTTCACTCTTCTGTTTATCTTCAGACAATGGAGGCTGAAGGTGATGTAATATCACCTCAGTTTGAATCTTCAGACCCTGTTTCTGGTTCTGCTCCGGTATGAATAGTTTATCTAATTAAGTTTCCTTCTTTTCTTAGCCCATTAAACGATTTTTACAGTTAAGCATGAGAATATTGAATGAAAAAATGACATTGTCATCCTTTATACAGACATCCCTTCCTCTGATCACTTGTTAACTAGTGAGTTTTATTATTATTCTTTTATTTATTTTATTTTATTATTTATTTGTTATTGAATGTTTTTTATATATGGTAGCAGTTTCTGAGAAAACCAAGAAATGAAAAAAATATTGAAGAATAATTTAGCTGAGAAATTTATTCTTTTTCATATTAAAAATGTTAGAATGAGATAAAAATGGAAATAAAACTATTTCACTCTCTCATATTGAAATAATAATAATATTAATAATAATACTAAAATATAAAATTTTAAAAGCTTACTTTTCTTTTTTTTTTTTTTTAATTAAGACATGACGAGATTATTAAATTGTTAAAGCAGTAGTAATAAACCTTTTACTGCTTTAAGATTAAAAATAGCCAAATTTTATTAGTTGAATTCTTAATAGTAGTTTTTTTTAGCCTTTTTTTTCTAAAAAGGGTCTGTAAATAAATGTTTAGGGTGAAGCCACAAAAAATATTTTTTGCTTCCCTCTCCATGTTCATTGGAATAAAGTACTGTACATTTTTAAAAGAAAAAAAATGGGCAGTCTACTTAAATCTTATTTGTTTCTGTTTCATTCTGTCATAAAATAAAATAACTTAAATCAAATAGTAAATATGAATTAAACAATTGCTCCATTAAAGTACTTGTTTTACTGCTTTTTAGATTTTTTCTCTTCCCCCCCTCCCCCTCAGCATTCTCCTTTGTAATTTAACATTTGAAATTATTTGGAATTACTAATGAACATTTGATGCACATATTAAAACTTACTGTAATAAAAAGAGAAATATTGCTTTAATTATTTTTGATTTTTTATTTATTTATTTTTTTTTTTATTAATACAATTCTGAATTTTTTAATTAAGCTGCTTCTTTAATCTTGCTTTCATTGATAATTTAAAAGGTATTGATATTATATCGTGTTAAAATCATCTTTGAGATTTTTGATAAAAAAAGATATAAATAGAAAACAAATTAGTTTTAAATTTTCCATTACAAAAATAAGATTTATATCTGCTCTTTTAAGGTTTAGAAAACGGCATTTCTGTTTTTGTGTGCTCTTTAGGAAAATAATTCAACCATAATCCAAGTGAAATACATCTGTAGCAAAGTTTTTCAGAGAGTTTCCTCATTGGTAATAGAAATTATTGTAGTACACATATTTCAGAGTTGTGTGTAAACAAGTTTCCTGATGCATTTATTATAAAAATACACAGGGTTTTTATTTGAGAGTAGGGAGTTATTTAATGCGATTTTGAAAGCATTTCTGTATTCAATTTGACTTCTATAAAAATTTTGAACATATTCCAGATGTCCATTAAAGGCTAAAATAATTATTCTTCTAATTTTGATGGACATCTGTAAATAATGCAGTTCACTTATTGCTTAACAAATACAGCCTATGTTAATGTTATCCGTGTAATATTATGATGTTAATTCATTTTGTATTAAGGTTTACTTGTATTACACAATGTATTTTCACATTCTATATTGTAGAATTTAATAAATATTTGCTTCATAAATAGAATTTATTTTTGGAATATTTGGACATGTGTAGCTATGATTAAAGAACTCTATATAACATTTGTAAACGTTTTATAAAAATATATTATTTAGGCATTTATTTTGGAAATTTTGGATAAAATAGTATGAAATCATCTCTGATGCTATAAATTTTGCAGTGATTAACGAGAATGTTTGACAAAATTAAGAATCTTTAATTTTCAATTTGATTTAAGAATTTTATAAAATTTGTATTAATTTATTTTTATTAGAATGCTTTTTTAAATGTTTGAATCTACAAAATTCTTCTTCTATAAATATTTTTATATTGTCCTCTTTACTTCTTCAGATATTCATTAGAGTTTGTTTGTTGAGGCTGTTAATAAAGAAAATATTTTTATCATTATTTCTTTTACAATTTTGAAACATACAAGTCTGTTGTTAGAGTTTTAATGGAGATATAAATTGGCTTTGTTAAAATTTTATTTAATCTTCCATTAATGGTTTAATAAATTTATGTCGAATCATTATTACAGTAATTTTTGGGGTATAGGCACCCCCTTCCTTCAATATATATATATTTTAAATCTTATCTTCATTGCATTTATTAACAGAAAATTAAATAATAGTTACATTTTATAACAAGTATTATTTTTGATTTTTTTTTTTTTTTAACTTTTTTTCCCCCCCCCCCCCCCTATAATACCCCGAAAATTATGGTAACTCTGGGAGAAAGATCTTGGATGTAAAATCCTATACTCACTTTTATGAAAACCATATTCTTTGAGTTGAAAAATGAAGATTAATGATAACAATTTTATGATTGATTTGGTTTTAAAAAATTAAAATTGGTGGCAAAATTCTCTTGTGGAGAAACAATAGTTTTTACTTGCTATTGAAAAATTAGTTTTGAAAAAAATTCCACCTAAGAATGATTAACCCTTTATAAAAGTAGTGATGAATTATAATTGTTTGATCACTTTAAGACCAAATGTAAATGCAAGTGCAGCAAATCTATCACAAATAGAAGAAAATAATTTTAAATTTGAAAGCTTTCTTTTGGTATAATTTCTCTTCTGTAGATTTATATTTAAAAGTTTTTAAAGTTAATATTCAAAATCGGATGTAATAACATAATTAAGTTTTTAACATAATTACCATACAAATTTATCCTAACCCCACATGAGTTTTTATCAGTGTTATCTTAGCCCTGCAACTTGTACCTGAGAGGGTGAAAGGTCATCAAGTTATTTTTACCCCTTTTATTTATTTCCCAAGAGAGTGGCCTATCTGTTGCATAAATCTGGAGAAGGCCACCAAATGTTAAAGGGCATGAAGGCAGCCTGTACCCATGGGATTAGAATAATAATATCTTTATTGCATTGACATCTATGTAAAACTTTGTTATTAAAATTAATTTTTAATAATTCAATTTATTTTGTTTTGTTTTTGTTTGTTTTTTCAGTCTGGATTATGCTTCTTTATGAAATTGAAATCATTTTCATTTGTGTTTATTATATTAGCTAGTTTGGCCCATTGGAATTTTTAAGGAAAATGCACTTATATTTGTTTTTGTTACTTTCATGTTTTGTTTTTTTTTTTTCGTTTTTTTTAAATATTAAAATATTTAATTTCAGATTTTGGATTAATGAAGATTTAATTCGATTGTTATGATTATTGTGAAAGATATTTTGATTAAAATGGCTTCTCTAATTTATTTAGTTTTGTTCTTTTTAATATGCATGTTTATGAAAGAAAATATCATTTACTGAATTTGAATCGTACTCTGCTGATTTTATTTGTAACCACAATACAGCTTGAAAATGTTTTCATTAAATTATTTTTCTCGTTTTTTTTTTTTTTGTGGATATTTTTTATTTTTTGCAGGCATATTTTTATCACTAAACTACCTTTTGCAATATATTTTTAAACATTGACTTGTTGAATATGTGGAAGAAACACAGATGGCATGCTGATTTACCATATTTGACAGCATCAAAGATGCCCCACCCCCCTCCCATATTAATCTCTAAAATCCATGATGTATTCTAGGGTGACTTTCTTGTCAAGCAGTGATGCCAGGAATTGTGAGGAACTGGCATTCTTCTTGCACCCCCCCTGCGAGAGGGACTAACTGATAAAAGAACTGATGTTAAACTTCATCATCAGTATTAAACACGTGACCCTGAAAATTCTCTGTGGAATCGGTTTGCACTGAAAACCTTATGTGCATGCTGATTTCAGGATGGTAGAAATAATGGCTGATGTATGTTTCATCAGAAAATTTGTTTTCTTCTGAGTATGAAACATACAGCTATTCATTCCTACATTTCATTTTTCAAAGTTTTTGGCCCAACTGACGGCATCGAGTAATTTTCAGGATCATGTACATTTCTTTACGGGTATGGCACCCGACCAAAAAGTGTACTTTTAGTACTAGCATCTTGTTGCAGAAGGCCTGTGACTTTTCACATCAGATCCTTTACCAGCTAGTTTCTTCTGGAAGTTAAAGAATGTCAGATCCTTCTGGTTCTTGGTGTAACTGTTTGATCCTGAATTTTAACCCCATAGGAAAGTTATCAGAAATTTTGCATGCCTCTGAATTACCTATACCTAGTTAATTTTGTAAATGAACAAAAGTATCATAAAAATATGCAGTTTGTCCATAATCACAAAAATGCATGTCATTATTGCTGGTATTTTCACTGTCCTGGCAATAAGAATAAAGACAAAGAAGATAATAATAATAATGTTAATCTGACTAACTCAAAGTCAAAATCCAGTTTAAGTCTTAACTAAATTCTTGCTTCCCCCCCCCCCTTTCCCATTTTTTTTTTCATCTTGATTAATTTGTTTCTGTTAAAATTATTGTTATAAAAATAAACTGTTTTTCTACAGAAAAGTATATTTTATCATATTTTAGCAATTCTTATGAACAATGGCATTTAAGGCCAGGCACGCACTGAGGTAGTAAGCAAGTGGAGTGGGAGTGGCGTGGTGGTTAAATGGCAAGTAGAATTTTTAAACCTATGTAAACAAATGCGAACGCGCACATCAAGGTGGAGTGGCGATGGTGAAGTGGAATGGAAGTGGCATGGCGCCAGTCTGGTGCCACTCGTCTCCGACATGTTTAATTTTTGAGTGGCATGCCACTTGCTAGTACACATTTGAGTACGCAGAATGCAAAACAGCGGTGTTATGAAAATTTTGTGTCTTTCTTTTGAAGCACAGGACATAGTATTTCAAGTAATTTGCAAAATATTACTTTCTTCATTCGGTAAAAAAGTTTGAATTTTATCGTCGTTTAAATTAAATTGCTGTTGCTGCATTTAGTTTATAAAGCATTGGGGTCAGCTTTGTCGAGGAGTACCACTATTGTGTTACGAAGTGTGTCTAAAACATTCCCAGAATGGTATCAGAAAATAAAGAAAGCAGAAGATCAAATAAACTTCCTTTATTGATTTTCAAGTAATCGCCATTGGTCACAATACACTTTTGATAACATTTGAAAACTGTCAGCAAGGCTTCTTTTGGAATTGCTTGAAGCATTAATTTCACATGTCCTTGGATGTCTGGTACATCTGCAAACTGTGTGCCTTTCAGGACTCCCTTGAGGCAGGCAGGGGGGGAGGGTGGGGCCCCCCCCCCCAAAGCTCCCCACCCTGGTAACAGCCTCAGCCCGTCTAGAGTATTGTCCTTGCTAAATCGACTTGACCCATCGCCCCCCCCCCAGTCATTACTGCAGCCCCCTTTGCAAGAAACACTGCCTTCTGCCACTGGAGGCAGGGAAACAAAAAGAAACCTGCAGGCCCCAGCATCTGTTGGACTTGCTCGATGATATCTTGGATTCTGCTTGTTGGCAGCTGACTGGAACATGGCACATCATTTACTGTTTCATTTTCCCCACAAAGCACTTGAACCAGACATAAACAGATTTTTTTGCTTATGGCTTCTCTTTCTTACACTTGCACCAACATTCCATAAATCTCCGTCAGTTTTCCCCATTTGTGACAAAACTTGATACCCATGCATGCTCCATTTCATTTTGACATGAGTCTTCACACTCATTATATTCTGCTTCAGTTTACTGTGTTTGACATTAAGTGATGCTTCTCAACATGTCTCGCAGTGTGCATGCCCAAATGCCCTTCCTAGCCCAAGTTGCTGTTTAGATATTGGTCCATTCACCGAAATTTTTAGACTTGCCTTGTATTTAAGGGAAACTGCTAAGAAAAAAGCAACCATTCTACGATATTAGATGTTGTGTTGCAGAAAATATATGAGAAGCCTAACAATATAAAACGTTATCATTTCTGATTTGTCATCATTTACCAATTGAAGCAACTTATTAAATTGTCATTATTTGTTTATGAATTGTTTTGTCTGCAATTAAACATATACCTTTTTCTCGATACTTAGAGAATCTTAATCAGTGAACAAAATTTGCAATGATGTTACAAGATTAAACAGATCACACTGGGAAGCACTGAAATTGCTTCTTAGGTTAAAGTACCCAATCCTGAATGAAGTACACTAATATCGCATTGATAAAATTGATTGGCACATGTTGCAGAGATATTGAGTATAGGTGCTATTGGAGAGGATTAACCATAGGTGTAAATATGGCTTGCTGACCTGAAAGTAGTGTCTTTGCCTGTGGGACAGCAGAGCTATTGATTTGCACTATATCAAGAAAGACTGGCCTCCAATAGCATTTTTTAAGTTTGGAAAAATGAACGTACAGCACCTACCATTGGCAGAACCATACAAAATCACCATTCCTCCTTTACACATCAAGCTCGGACTTGTAAAAAAACTTGGTAAAAGCCACGGATAAGAATGAACCAGTATTCAAGTACACATTACTAAGAAACCATAGCCAGTTCAGCCTTTTCTGAGTCATATTTGTGTTCAGCATATCGAATTCATTAAGAAATTGCTATTTTCATCTCAGAAGCATGAGCTTTTTGAAATTTTGTTGTCCAGTGTTATTAATCTCATTATCTTCATCAAGAACCTGTGATTATATTATGAATATTATCAGGCAACAGAATTTTAAAGAAACTGATGATTTAACAGTTAAGAAAAATAGCCAAATGATGCCCTTTTTATAATTAAAAATTCTCTGTTGAGAAAATTAGTATTAAATATAGGGTGTCCACAGAATGAAATATCCCTAATTTAGTTTGCTATATATTTGCTATAATGGGTAATGAATAAAAGTAAACATTTTTTTAACCCTTGAATATTATAAATATTCGATATGCCCTCCAGCAGTCACTTGATTAGTATCTATGGGATCTGTTCAAAAAAACTATTTTTTTTTTTTAATTCATTTTTATTTAATACTAGAATTCCACCCCGTCGCATGATGGGCATCAACCGTACAGGTTTAAGGGTAAAGAAATGAAAGTGGAGCATCAATGGTTTTCCAAATTTATATTCTGCAACAATATACTGTTCATCTGCATATAAAAAATTAACACTAAACATTTTTCAGTTTATTTATTTAATTAATAACAATGACTGAGTATGGTCTTATCACAACAATCCCTAGCTTTGGACGGATTGTTGTAACTTTCTTTGTGGGCCTCAGACAAACAGACGCTTCAGACAGACAAAGAGAATTATTACTTAATATACAGCTTATTGTTTTTGTCTCCTTCAAAGTACTCCCCTTCTCTATTCACACACTTGTTCTAGCGTTGTTTCCACGTTATCATGCAGTCCTGGAAAGCTGCTTTTGGAATATCCTTCAATGCCAGTGACGAATTTTTCTTAATGTCATCAATGGAGTCGAAACGGCATCCTTTCAGCACTGATATTAATTTTGGAAACAAGAAAAAGTCACAGGGAGCTAGGTCTGGGAAGTAGGGAGGCTGGAAGAGAGGACAGTCATCTGATTTTTGGCAGAAAACTGGCGAATTAACAAGGCTAAGGGGACAGGCACATTGTCATGATGAAAGAACCATGAGTTGTCTTGCCACAACAGTGGTCTCTTTTTGCGATTCCGTGAATGTTTTCTCCAGTTTTACGCAAAATTTCACGTTACATTGTTGCTCTCGTAAATCGGACACTGCAAAAATTGCCATGAATACTGAAATATGTTGCACTCAAATGGCAATAACTTGTAAACTAAACAACATGTAAAAACTTGTAATTAGTTCATTAGGCGGAAGGATATGACCAGTGCAGTGCTGCTAACTGCTCATCGCTACGATGATCCATGCAGTGATGCCAACTTTTTTTTTAAAAGATCAGTTATAAATAAAGGAAAAAACAGAAAACACTACTCCACATAGAAAATTTTTTACTGACTCAGATGTACATTTCGGATTTCAAAAATCCATCATCAGCCATTTTTGGATGATGGATTTTTGAAATTCGAAATGTACATCTGAGTCAGTAAAAATTTTTCAATGTGGAGTAGTGTTTTCTGTTTTTTCCTTTATTTATTAAGGTATCCACAGTTTCGGCTATTTTTCTATTTATTAAGATCAGTTATTTTTTTGAACAGACCTCGTATATGATATTCAAACCCTTCCACACGCTCTCTCCACAATTCCCACTGCTGATATAAAAGAAATAAACAAATAGCTGAAGAGATTCTGCAAAGATGTATGCAAATATTAATTGAAGTATAAAGACTTAATATCCATACGCGATATGGAAACTTAGTCGGAGCCAGATGGAATTGTAGCTTGACGACGATGACTGATTCGAATTTTTAGCTGTCCAAATTCCCAACTATGGTCACCTAAACACTTGCACTGCGTTTACATGCACACTTTCGATCCGGATCGAAAGACCAGTTTCAATTCAATCCTGCAAAAAGTGGCATGTAAACAGGCTTCAACACCCCGATC
>JAHWFO010010124.1:2370694-2385908 GCA_023313115.1 Rhysida immarginata
CCCCCCCCCCCCCCACCTTGTGAAGCTACTTTTTAGTGTGCAAGCAAAGTCTTGGGGACACCAGTTCTATAGAGGCAGACTCTGCGCATGTGTATTGAAAAATATTGGATTTTTGAAATTATGACTTCGGATTCGTAAAGACCATTAAAAAGTAGAATAGGAATGTCTGTAAGACCCACTCTCTATCTGTCTTCATCAATAAAACTGGGTTTAAAACTTTAAAAGTTCCATACTTTCAGGGCCTCTATCTCCTAAACGGTTGGATCAATTGAAAAACACACCACGAATAAAACATTTCTCGAATATTGTATACAAAATAAATATACATTAAAATAGGGGTTCTATTTAAGATTTCAAAGATACCCCCCCCCCCCCTTCACAAGGGGGGGGGGGCTAATGTTTTAGCTATTGAATTTCCCCCGCGAAGTAATTCACTTTTGATTTTGGACATTTTTTCGTAGAATGCTTTGTTTTTGAGATATTTCCATGCCTACACTTAAATGGATCACCTTGTATAAGTATTCTTCACAATTAAAAACTTTACTGGTTTTTATACAGAGTATTTTTGAACGTCGTGCAAAGGTCACAGGGTGATAGGCAATAATATACTGAACCTAACCTAATCAAAGAATGGATGGTCCAAAGTTCACCATTAAAATGCTTCAGGGGAAAAATGTTAGAAATATTCAGTAACTTCTTGATTGGACCATATCTGCTTCAAATTCGCCTCAATAGCCAGGTTTACCAAATCTTTTTGGAGAAATAATTGCCAGAGCTGTTGGAACATGTACCAATTGCCATTCGATTGGATGTGGTTCAACATAATAGGGGCCCCTGCACATTTCAGCATTTGTGTGTGGAATTACCCCAGTACAACTTTTGGGGCCCAATGAATTGGCAGAGGCGGACCTGTTGCTTGGCCACCTAGGTTTCCTGATTTGCCATTCTGGAATACTTTTTCTGGGGTCACATGAGTCAAGTTCGAGATTCCTATTAACTCAGATGAGGACTTATTTGCCAGATTTGCAGTTGAAGCTGGGAATGTATGTGACATGCTTCAGGCATTTTTGAAACTGTTCACCACCCAATGTCTCGACGATGTTAGGCATTTTTTACTGTTCGTCGTAGCACCTATTGGTACTTCTTTTCCCTATAGCAATTTAATGGTGAACTTTGGACTATCCAGTCTTAGTATGATAACATACTGAACATTTTTTTTACCAATCACCGTGTGAAATTTGTGCACAGAGTTCAAAAATACCCTGTATGTCATGTTGTGCACCTTCAATAATCCTTTTTCAATAACCTCTGCAAAATTTGTTACCTCCATTTAAGGGCTTAACGATCAACATCCGACATTTAGCATAAAGCATACATTCTATTGAAGTAAAACAATTCCATAGAATGGGCAATAATTATATTGAGATAACCCCGCATCCCTCCCCAATATATGATACACTAATCTGTTAGACTCACGTGGGGCACAGAACCCTCAAGGGGTTCGGGACCCATAAATGAGGTGTGACTCGACAAGTAACTATGCGGTGGAAGTACGTTCTATTTATTTACCTGTTATCACAATAAACATACAGACTTCATATTATTAATCTTATTAAAGAAGCCCCTAGTCATGCACAAATTGACAAAAAAACAAAAATATCAATCAAATATATTCTTACATCTGAAAAAAAAGAGAGAGCGATGTTCAACACCAAATTCTGCTGGCAACACAATCTGCAGCAGATAACCATGCAAACATGTCCTTAATCCCAATTATTACAACGTTGAACCTCATGACATATTTGCCTATGACAATCCAACACCCCCGAATAAGTATTCCCATAACTTAGGACGCTTACCCAGCGCCAAGTGCCACCTTTAATGAGGAGAGGAAGGGGGGGGGGGGGGAGCACAGTAACCCCTCTTGGCCGGTCTTGGCTTGTCTGCAATTCATGACGCAGGAACACCTTGTGCATTCTTCAACACTGCGCATGAACACCGTGTGCCGGCTGAGCACTCTCTTAACAAGGGTTCTCCAGTGCACAGCTCTATGTGCTCATGGGTTCTACAATCGGATTTTTAACGGGATATTTGCATGCCCATTCATCATTATTACAGATGCACTTAGAATTAACTTAACTAAGTATACAGACGCATTATCTACGCTGGGCAATTACAAATAATTTCCTATTGTTTAGTTCAATCATTTGTCCCAAACAGATCACAGCATAGTGAGTGGATTACGGCGAGGGTGTGGCAGGAGGAACACACCAAAAACGCCATGACGCAGCTAATTTTCTGTCCTTCGTTTAATCGTGCCAGAATAAAAATAAAGTCTCTCACCAGTCTTCTTTACCAGTGTCTTCCTGCCGAGCGACGCAACTTTCTTTGGTCAGACGCGGCGATAATTCCATTTTGTTCGATGTAGCCTCGTTTTCATCATTTCACATTCCAAAAGGGGTTGTTTTTAACATCTAACGGCAACAAGCTAATAACTGAAAAAGCTGATATACAATAAACCATTTCGAATTGCGTTGGACGCAGTAAACTCTAACATTCAGTAATTAATTGTACGTTAGACGATTTTGGAACGATCATACGGAGTGTCAGAAAAAACGTCTGCGCTCTACGAACGCTCAAAATTCTCTAGAACGTCAACAACCCCAATTACTAATACAATTTTGTAACGAAAACCAATCCCTATAGTAACGAAAAAGCTTTGTTGGCAACTGGGATGGTTAATTTCCAACAAGGCAACAATCACAGTCACCAATAACGATCACCACATAGCCGTGACAATGCCAACAAAAACACACAACAACAAAACGTAACAATCAAGTTTAAACGACAACAAAACACTCTTACACGCTAAAAAAAACTCGGCCTTTACTTCCAACTAAAACTTAACATTACCCATTCAACATCAATAAAACTAACACCATTCTACTCATAATACGATTATCACTCATCCATACTAAACAACACATTTTAAACACTCACGTTGCCCTGTACAACACTATTATAACCGCAACACCTGCTATTTAAACCCAAAACCACTACTTTTCTCCCGCCGGGACACATGTGACACACACAAACATTCCTTGGAATGTCACAATATCACCAGCATAAATTATTTCTGAATTACCTATAGATAAAACCACTAATGAATTAAGTTTTGTTTTTTTTTATGAGACAGTGTGGATTTGTCATCACATTATTAATTCTATCTAACATCATGTTTATTACTAAATGACAGTTCTGCTGTGGACACTTTTACAGGAAGTGCAAAATAAATATTTTGAAAATTCCAATGTAATTATTTTCTCATATAAAAACTATTAAATAAAATGTAGCATAGTTTTTGAGTAGAAACAAAGAAAAACAAATGAACTCAAACAGATCAGGGAAATAAAAGGGGGGGGGGTCCAAACCCCTGCTAGTTACGCTCCTGCTTAGATATGATTTTCCAAATTTTGATAATTTTTTTCATTTCCTGGCTCATCCCTTGCATTAACTTCATTCTCTACTTACTTATAATATGTATTTAAACATTCTTATTGTGGTTCACAGGGTCTCAATGAAAAAATGAATATCATTTTAATGAGAAAAGATTTTATTTCAAACTTTCAGGATTTTCACTAAGAATAAAGGAAATTAAAAGGGGAGTTTGTCAAAATGTTTGCCACTTGAGGAGATTACGAAACGAGCCTTAACCACATTTGTTATCACTGTTTTCAGCTCTTCTATGGTTTTGGTCAATCTCTGTAGACTTTATCTTTAACATAGTCCCATAAGAAGTTACGTAGCGATAAATCAGGGCTTTAGGGGGGGCCAAATAAGTCCTCCGCCAAAGCGATTAGATTGTCATAGTGACTTCTGAGCAAGATCAGGATGTCGTCTATTGAATGTGGAGGTGCTTCATCCTGCTGAAACCATGTGTCGTGGATCCAGTATTCGTAGTAGACATCAGGAATGAATCTCTTTGTCAAGAACTCGATGTACCCTGCGAAATTCACTGTCTAGTGAACAAAATGTGGACCAAAGATGCCATCAGCACACAAATCACATAAGATAGTGACCTTTTGTGGATGAAGAGGCTTGACAACGACCATTTCAGGCTTTTCGCTGCCCCAAATCTGATAATTTGGCTCAAAAAAATTTTCGAAGAAAATAACCAGACTCCCTATATAAGGTCCCTTTGGGCTCCTGCACATATGCACGACATTTGATGATAATTGTATAACTCGCCAGCAAGTGGAGCTAGTAACAGATTAGCAAGATCCATTGATGCACCCTGTTCCAAATTGTTGCAGATTGAGAACACATAATCAGGCCTTTGAGACACTCTGTATATATTATTGCTTGCTTGACATGTTATGTTTTATTATTATATTTTGATATAGAGTAGTACTAATTGGAATCTTTTTTTTTTTTTTTTTTTTATATAATAGATAACAACCCTAGTTAATCACAAAGAAAAAGCTATAAAATCAGATAAAACCTTACGTGCTGTGGTCAGAGTCGGCCAGGCTGTCAATCTGGCAGTTGAACGGTTTGTTACAGTTGGGGAGGCAATTGCAGATGACAATCCTGAAATAAAAGTGGAAATGTATGAAGCATGTAAAGAAGCTCGAGCTGCAGGTGAGTAGAATAGAATATTAATTGCTAACTTTGTAATTCGTCATGTTAACAGAAAAGGATATTTTTTTATTGTTGTGGAAAAGTAGCAATTTTCGTGCATGTTATAACAAAAACATTAAGTTGTGTTAGTGTTTATTAGTCTAACCATCACTAATTTGTCACTACCTTTGGAATCCTGTTTGCAGTCAGTATTGGAATTGTTCTCCTTTTTCTCAATAATGTTTTTACCAGAATTTACATGAGGAAAGGCTTGGTGGCTGAGATTAGATCAACTGTTTTATCTATTCTCTTATATGCTATGTTCTCTTTAGATTGGGATTTTGACCTAGCAATCCGACATTTGAATGTCATGTTTCTTACCAACCTTGTATATAAAATGTGGAATGAGGTATACTGTAGTCATGGTTGGAATAGTTTATTTAGCATGATTGTTTGATGGATAACTCATCTGCTTTATACACGTTTGCACTGAAGAGCATGTTAATCCCAGGCCACACACTGCTGTAATCAAATTAAAAAAAAAAAATTTCTAGGCATGATTGTACTACAGTTCCCGGGAAAGAAAAAGGAAAAAGATATGGGTGTAATATATGTGCTTATTACTTGTAGATGTCTGGTTAATTCAGAGTTCCTGAAGCATGGCCTCCACCTCGCCTGATTATTCAAATAATCAAGCTAGACCCAAAATTTATGTTTTAAATGGGAATAGACCTGAAGATAGTAATGATGTGATTGATAAGAGACCAGCATAGGAACAGGTGTATTCAACCTCTTGATCAATCAATAGATGAACTGTTCCAGATTGTTTTGATTTTGTTTTAGCTGCAACTCTGGTTATAGAAATGGCAGGAATAAGTAATGCTCCATATCCTGTCTGCTTCTGATTGACTGAAGACCCTGTGTTCAATTTTTATTATTCATCACAAACTAGTAAGAGTTAAGATGGGAGGTTTCTAAAAAGGGAGGAGAATGTATTGGACAGGTGGAAGAAGTACTTTCAATCTATTCTTAATCCAGTAATGGAAACCACTGAAGCATGTAAGGTGCATCTTGGAGCAGAATATAGCCACAGTAATATCACTGAACCAGAAGTCAAATGGGCAGTTAAATCACTGAAGACTGACAAAACTGCAGGTGATGACAAAATCTGATCTAACAAGGGGACATTACGACCTCGGAATTTTAGTTTAATACGAGACTTCGTGTAGTTGTAGTGTACCTTTAGGGTGTTAATATACTTAAATATTAAGGCGTACTATTCAGCCAAATTTGAAAAAAGACTGTTTAAAGTTTCAACCACATACATAAGGGAAAGTTTTCCTCCTTTATTGTAAGTGATCCGATAGCTCAGACGGCAGCGTGGTTGCTCTCAAATTATTAGCATGCAAGTGTGAGGTGGCGGGTTCGAATTGCAGTTGTAACAATTTTTTTTTCTTTACCCAAATAATTATTCAATATATTATATTTACTAATTTTTTTGTGACAACCGACTTTTTCACAAAATTTTCCTTTTCTCAAAATTATTCTACTTATTTTTGTTGTTACAAGTGTCTACGGAGTAATAAAGTATTTTCTGCAAAATATTTTGTATAGAATCAACTTTTTAAAAGCAATAAAATTTCAAATTTGCAGAAAATACTTTATTACTGTGTAGACACTTGTAACAATAAAAATAAGTATTATAATTTTGAGAAAAGGAAAATTTTGTGAAAAAAGTTGGCTGTCACAAATAAATTTGTAAATATAATATATTGAATAATTATTTGGGTAAAGAAAAAAAAATTGTTACAACTGGAATTCGAACCCGCCACCTCACACTTTGACTTGTGAGTAGCAACCACGCTGCCGTCTGAGCTATCGGATCACTTACAATCAAGGAGGAAAACTTTCCCTTATGTATGGTCCATATTTTTAGAAAGGGAGATTGCAACAATTATTGGGGCATCTCTTTGCTCAACATTCCAGGGAGATCTATGCTTAGTGTCTTGAAAGGAGAAGCTTGGGAAATGGCAGACTCCAAAGTGCCAAGGGAACATTGTGGTTTCTGACCTGCCGAAGCACAATGGATCACATTTTTGCTCTATGGCAAATCTTCAAGAAATCCTGGGAGTATGCAAAAATCGTCTACGCTTGCTTTGTGGACCTTGAAAAAGCATATGAGAGAGTTCTTTGGGAGAAGTTCTGGAGTGTTGCATGAGTAAGAAGTGGATGTGCCGTTCTGATTATCATGTCTTTGTACGAAAGCACTGAGATCGTGTGCGGATAAGTGGCATTAAGTCAAGATTGTTCACTGTGGGTGTTAGACTCTGCCAAGAGTGCCTGCTATTACCCCTCATGTTCATTGTCTTTATGGACTGTATGAGGGGCATTCAAATTTGAGCTGGGCTTTTTTTTTTTTCATAAATTTCATTGTTATAAAAATCTAAACTTTTTTTTGTTGGGATAGCAACTACTGCCTATCATGCAAATGCAGCACCACTCATGTGGTTGCCATGACAACCAGTTGTTTGTTTAAACAAAATGGCGGACAGCAGTGTGTTGACCAAAGTGGAACAACGAATAATCATCACGTTTCTCCACAACGAAGGTGTGAAAGCATCTGAAATTCATCAGAGACTTCAAAGACAGTTCACAGAGTCATGTCTGTCATGATCATCCATCTTTGCTTGGTGTCAAAAGTTTGAAGGAGGGCGAGAATCCACCGGCAATGAACCTCATAAGGCAAGGCCAGCAACTGCTGTCAATGATGGCATCTTCACACGAACAATTGAGCTGATAAGGGACAACAGGCGGATTCATACACGAGTATTGGCTTCAATACTGCACATCTGCACTGGCAATGTGGAGACCATCATCCACGATAAGCTGAAATTCAACAAGATCTGTGCCAAATGGGTCCCTAAGCAACTCTATGAGGATCACAAAACCACCCGGGTGGAAATCTGTTCCATGCTGCTGTAGCAATATCACAGGGAAGGTGACAGTTTCCTAAGGTATGTTGTGACCACTGACGAGACATATATTCATCACCATACTCCTGAAAGCAAGCATGTGAGCATGGAGTGGCCACACACTGACGAGACATATATTCATCACCATACTTCTGAAAGCAAGCATGTGAGCATGGAGTGGCAACACACTGACTCACCACGACCCAAGAAATTCAAGATGACACTGTCAGCAACGAAAGATGGTGACTGTATTCTGGGACATTATGGGTACCATTCATGTTGATTTTCTGGAAGAACGTCGAACCATAAATGCGCCCTACTACTGTAACAATTTGAGGACGTCCCTGAAGCCTGCACTAAGGAGAAGGTGACCAAGACTCCCCACCAGTCAGTGGTGTTTGTTTTCTGCAAGACAATGCCAGACCACACAGCCAAACTGACTATGGACATACTGTTGGAACTCAAATGGCACATCTTACCACATCCTCCATACAGATCAGATCTCTTGCCTTGCGACTATCACCTTTTTGGACCATTGAAAGAGTTCTTGGGAGGGCAGAGGTTCGGCTCCAATGAGGAAGTGAAAAGGGCTGTCCTGAGGTGGTTTCAACATCAGCCTGAAGATTTCTATAGAACCGATATCCAGATGCTCCCAGAATGCTGGAAAAAATGTGTAGAGAAGCAGGGAGAGTTCTTTGAGAAATAACCGGTGTATTTGTGTGTGTGTGTGTGTGTGTGTGTGTGTGTGTGTGTGTGTGTGTGTGTGTGTGTGTGTGTGTTTTGAACTTTCCTGATTTTATAAAAAATAAATTCCAGGTTAAATTTGAACGCCCCTCTTATATACAGGGACAGCTGCGGCTATGAGCGCATTAGTATGAGTGACTGCTTAGTAAGAGGTTGCTGTTTCCTAACAATCTTGTCTTCTTTGGATCTTCATATACTGACCTTCAACACACACTAAATCGGTTTACAGCCAAGTGTGATGAAAATCATTGTGGCTAAGACTGACATTCTGGTCCTTTTAAAAAGCCTTCTCAATCAACACCACATAGAGGGAAGGCCTGTGCATTGGAAACATCATACATTGTTATATTATCATATGAAGTCATAATTTAGGACTTATTATTGGTAGAAACACAATTAAAAATGACTTTATGACTATGTAACAATGTATGATGTTTCCATGTGCAGGCCTTCTCTCTAGGTGTTGTTGGCTCAATGCACTCTCCGTGTTTGGAGACCCCCATTGAGACAGGTGTTCACCTAGAAAGTATCTTGGGACTGCATTTATGAGTGATGGGCAGCAGGCAGAGAATTGGATGATCGATTGGTACAGCAAGCTGCATCACACATGAACAGTGGTGATCCATAGTAAAAAAAAATGCAAGCTAGGAACAAAGCGAAGCTGTATATTTTCAAATCTATCTTTGTCCCCATTCTCATCTATGGTCATAAATCTTGGGTAATGACTGAAAGAATGTGATCCTGAGTGCAAGCAACCAAAGTGAGATTCCTTAGAGTGTGGTAGCTGTTATTCTGCTCGAGTGAGTGCCAGCAGCACAGTAAGGAAGACCATATGTGTTAATCCGTTGCTTCACTACATTGAGAGGTTTCAGTTGTTGGTATGGTCGTGTGATATGAATACTGGAACCGATTTTCCTAGGTAGTTGCTATTTTCTAAGCCATGAGTAATAGACCAAGAGGTCGGCCTAGAACCAGCTGTCTAGACTACATGGAGAATCTGGGTTCAAGTTACTTGGGTATTACCATTAGTGACATGCGCCTGATGGTAGAAGATTGTGAGTAGTGGAGATCCTCCACATGGGGCTGCTGTGGGTGTATGAGTGAGAGATCGGGTGGAACTAGAATGCAGGATGAACTAAAAAAGTAGAGATAAACTTCAGGAGGTGATTTCTGACCAGAAAAGGAGCAAAAAATATCATTTGAACATGTGTCCAGAAACGGATGGTTTGTCTATAATAGAGCAATTAGTACAGAGCATGACATTACTGTAGCAGTGATTGTATGAACATTACAAAAGATGTTCAAAGTGGCCTCCTTGGGATGCAATGGAAGTGCTCACATGTTGCATCACATATTGCTGTACTTGTTCAAATCTTCCAGCCTTTACTTGAAAGCATCACAAGCTGCGTTGATAGGCCATTCGAGTGTTTCCACATAAGGAACTGGCTCTGCATAAACAATATTTTTGAGGTCTCACTACAAGTAAAAGTCAAGAAGGCTTAAGTCTGGTGAGTGAGTGGGCTATTCAACAGGACCTCTTCGTCCTATCCATTGCAGTGATGGCTACAGAAACAAAGGGTAGCATGACACGCTCGAAGGCAATGGGGCACTGAATGTCTGAAAGGGCACTGAACATCTGAAAGGGGCACTGAATGCAGCTAAATTCTTACTTTAAAGTTAATTCCAGGTGTTTCATTCAATTTCTGACCATTTCACTCAAATGACGTGCATTAGGGATAAACAATTGAAAGAATATGAGCGCCATATCGAATTTCTAAATATTTGGAGTTTGTATTGTTGCAACAGCGCTGCATGAAAATCGTATTGTTGAAAATTGGCACCCGCTTTATCAACAGAGCAGAAATGCAAGGTTGTCGAATGGTATTTCGAGACAAAATCACCTGTAACCATGCAAAGAAAGTTCCGGGAGGAGTATAAGTGTCGAGACGCACCATTTTGTCAAGCAATCATGAATTTGTCAAGCAATTTCGTGCCACTGGATGTGTTAAAGGCAAAAAAAAAAAAAAGGCGTGAGCGAAGCTTGTGTTTGAACGGCCGAAGTTGTCGAAAATGTTCGCACAAGGTTGGTCGATTCCCCTACCAAAAAATCTGTTCGCCGCCTATCCATTGAAGATGGGCTGTCGTATACCACGACGTGGCGACTTTTGAGAAAGGATTTACACCTGTTCCCGTATAAGATCCATGTTTATCAGGAGTTAACAGACACTGGAAGACAGAAGCGACAGCAATTTGCGATGGATTTTGGAGCAGAAATGGAAGCCAATCAGGACATTGTGGAGAACCTGTGGGTGTCAGATAAGGCCTTCTTCCATCTGTCAGGTGACGTTAATAAACACAACGTTCGTTTTTGGGGTTCCCAGCACCCTCATGAGATCCATAAGTCACCTCTTCATCCACGAAAGGTTATGGCTTGGTGCACGATTTCCAAAAGAGGCATCATTGGTTCTTTTTTGAGGGCACCGTAACGTCACAGGCTTTCCTTAACATGTTGGAAACCTTCTTCATCCCCGAGCTGCGAAGGAGGCGTATACCGCTTCGACATCAATGGTTTCAACAGGATAGGGCTAGGCCTCACACCACTAATGAAGTGCTAGACTTTCTTAATCAGAAATTCGGAAATCGTGTCATTTCAAACAGGTTTCCATTTCGATACGGGGGTGGCTTTCTTTGGCCCCCTACGAATCCTGACCTAAACCCATGTGATTTTTCTCTGGGGGTTCCTTAAAGACAGTGTGTTCACTACAGCACCAAGAACCCTAGACCAGCTGCGACAAAGCATCGTTGACTGCTGCACCCTTGTGGATGCAGAAATCCTGGATAGAGTTATGAACAATTCACCATTCGGCTGCGAGCAGTTCAAAACGTTCGTGGTGGCCACATTGAGCATATCATCAAGACTTTTCCACAGGAATAAAAACTCCGAACTGCCTAAAATATCTGAAATGCTAAGTTTGTAAACATTAATGGGTCAATAAATCATAGTACTGAAATGGTCAGAAATTGACTGAATCACCCTGTAAAAGTACATCCAGTTCTGTGACCTACATTTATATTTTTAAGGCATAATGCTAACTTCGAAATCTGTATGCGATTAGGGCACGTTAAGGCTTTCTAATTTCTTCAAGCTAATCTCTTCCTTATTTTGTGATGCCACAAAAAGACGTCATCTGACGGAACAGTCCTCAATAGTTCTTAAAGTATATTTTTCAACAATTTATGCACTATTTTTAGAGGATAAAATTGCGAATAATGATTGCATGTTAAGATTTTTAAACTTTATACCTTATACAGTTGATCTGTATTATCCCTCAACATTTTATTAATGCTTATTTAAAACGTGAAAGCTTATTGAGGAATACTTCTCACAGACGAAGCGGTTTGTTTTGATAGTAAAGCAATCACAGAAAACCACCGCACATGAATACAAAAGGCTCGACTTGTCAGCGCGGAGAATAAAAAAAAAAAAAAGCACAAGGAGTAACACAATGAACAGCTCGTCACTGCTACCAACTAAACTGATGCAGTTAGTTAATATTTTAAATTAATGTACTTAGGCTGCTTAAGGTTAATTAAAATGTTTAGGCTGAAATCATTCACGCCACAATGATAAGCTCCAATGAATACTTAAGCTGCACTTTGTTGGCATTTATTGGATTCAGTTTCTTGCGTTTGTGCAGTGCCGTGGGACAGCGTGGGTGGGCAAAGGAGCAGCTTGGCGGGGCAAGGGGCAGAATGGCGCTGCGCCACGCTGATTTTACCTAGCGGCATCACTGCATTGTATCTTGGTTGCACGACAATCACTCAAAAGCAACTCTGCAACAGAAAAAAAACCGCACGGTCGTCCATACAATTATTGCCATTTTTTATGGAAACAATGTATATCCCGACATATGTCGATATGAACTTTTGTGAGGAATCATCCCTAAAGTTTGTCTCTATAGTTTTAGTTAACCCTGTATAACGGAAACTGGCTGTGATGGGAAAATATTCCGGTCCTCTAAATTTCTGTTATACATGGCTTTTACTGTAGAAAGTTTTCATTATAATGAGTTTTAATAATTTTGTAAAATCATTTTGGGGCCATTTCCAAGATGCACTGAATGCAGGAAAAAAGATGACAAATAATGTATGCTAACAAGCTGACTCACTGATTTTGATTAAAAAATAAAAAATAAAAAAAAATTTTGCCGATTTCAGCTCCCATGCAAAGCCATTCGATACAACTTTCAAAATTTTCAGAGGAAAAAAAAATCATAAAGTTTATCACTAATTTGTGCAGGTTATAAACCAATTCCAATATGTCTTAGAGGTGCAGGCATCTTATGATAGTAAATTTGGGTTCAAATCCTATAGATAATGAGGTTATTTTTTCTTTTTTCTAGATGAATTTGTTATTTAAATTATCAAATTGTATTTTTAGTGTTCTATGCCATTTGCTTGACAGAGAAAATGGTATGATAAATCAATATCTTCTAGACATCCAACTAGATAATAAGAGTTCTTTACTTGAAGTAATAAATATTATAAATAAAATCATTATTTCTTACATATAAATCTTGTAAATCATAACATGACATCGCTGTTTACAGTTATCAATCCGAATATAAGAAGACATTCCATTAATTCGTTCTTTTTATACAATATTAGTGTTTTGGTATCTAAACAATTCGCAGCTGCTCGCTCTTCAACAAACGATTGCGTATTCAGTTTTATCTTATCCGGTTATGCCATCCAGCGACATGCTACATAACCTTGCGGACAATTTACTATTACTTCCATCAGAATTCATTAATTTTTGTGGAAGTGTATAATTTTTTTTGTAAATATGACGGCAATTTTCAGTTTATTGCCATTATTTTTTTTGTAATATAAAAAAATTGTTTAAATTTATATTTATTTTTTATAAGAAGTTATTAAAAGAAATTAATATAATCCACGTCAAATAAAGTGACCAACTCTGGGATGAATTAGAAAATAATGACAACTGCCGACTCATTGAGTTCATTATTTAATTAAGAGCAGATAGATGGCAATCTCACTGTTATTTTAACAAACATTGATGAAAGCAGAAGTCTTTCTATCACAAAAGTTGTATTCACCTTTTTTTCTGGAACGCTTTCTGTAACTATCATGAGAAGGCGTGTAGATTGTTCTTCCATTGAAATACCAAGTTCCGCCATTGCTTTAGTGTGCACAAACTGTCTGGCCTTCTCTCATTGGCTTTCTCACAGAGAATTTGTGATATCATTACTACTCAGAGAATTTGGGTATCTATGAAATGTAATAAAAATTTTATCCGTCCATTTCAATAAATGACAAGCTGCAGAATGCTTTGATTCCATTCACTTCGTCCACACTACAGTAATGGCATGGCCCATTGGATTTTTCAGAAACAAAGTGACTATGTAAAACCAATAAGTCTTTATTTTTTACAGTAGTATTATGTCTTGAATTAAATTACATAAATCTTATTTTTTATTAGTACGATACTATTCGTAGTTGAATTATGATTTTTTTTTTGTTTGCTTTGTTTTAGTAAACACACTAAAGAAGAACATGATTAATAGGATAGTATTATTTTAATGATTTTCTTTAAAATATTTTTAAGCAAATTATAACTTACTAAGGCTTTATAAAAATATATTTTGCATAATTTAGGTTCAGCAATTGAAAAACTCTGTGAAATTCAGTATGATGACGAGCGACAAATTAGTACTTGTGCTGATAAAAACAGCATGGTGCGAGCAGCTCGTGTTTTGTTATCATCGGTTACTAGAGTCCTTCTTTTGGCTGACACGGTGGTTGTCAAACAACTTTTGACTGCTAAAATTAGAGTAAGATATCTAGTTTTTCACATATACTCTTTATTTATAATTACAGGCAACCATTTCATATGAAATTTAATTAGTTCTAAGAATGCTGTAGGAATTTATTTCTGTACTTATGAGACAAAAAAAAAGACTTTTTGATAGCTTGATAAAAAGTCTTTGAAGTTCAATAGTTTTTTATATAGCCCATGATAAAAGTTTAAGTTCCCTGATTTTTTTCTAGTTTATTTAAAAATAGTTTTAAAAAACAACAAATTAATACCTGATTATTAGGAGTAATTTAATGTTTGTTTATTACAATGATGATATACTCCTCATTAAATAATCAATTGCAGGAAGTTGCATCATCATTGTATTAATACAAATTAATAATGTAAGTTTATTATGTACGAGGCATGTTTTTTAAATAAGTACTCTTTGATAAAAAAAATTCTCCATGTTTCTTTTTTATTTACACCTTAATTTATTTATGAAAGCCTGGACCGTAATCTAATTTTAATATAATTTCCACCAATATTAAAGCATTTATCGTATCATACAACCAGCTTCTGAATTCCATCCTCATAGAAATCGGCCACCTGAGGGGTTAACCACTCCAGCATGGCCGTTTTGATGTCAGCATGGGCTGTGTTACCCCGAGGCAGGCAAAAGATCCACAAGCAAAACACCTTGCCTATCCCTAAACACAGGATATCATATTTTCAATTTTCATCCTTTGATTTTTCTTGCATTTCAATTTCTTGGGTGGTGTTGAATGCTTCCATTCCATGGAACTGTTGTGTTGATTCCATTGTAACATGAGCGCCCAGTGATTATCATTTGTTCTTGCACTTAAAGAAGCACCTTAGCATCAATGTTGTTGCTACGAAAACGAGGATGATGTCAAAATGGCAGTGCTGGAGTAGTTAGCAAATCAGGCGGCTGATTTCTATTAACATGAAATTGTCCTTTTAATTTTCTTTCTCAATTTTCCATCCACTTTTTCGTTATCAAATGCTAATGCAATTCAATTCCCAAAAAGAAAATGGC
>JAHWFO010010124.1:2386008-2480271 GCA_023313115.1 Rhysida immarginata
AAAAAAAAAAAAAAAAAAAAAAAAAAAAAAGGGGGGGGGGGGGGGGAGGAAAGGCCACTGCGATCATGTTTCATTTACTAAGTTAACAAATTCTAACGTTTTGTATTGTTGATAACAGTAAAGGTGAAAAGTGAAATAAGATTTCAACCTATAAAGATTTTTTCAACTGTCACTGTGTTCATACAAAGCATCCTGAAAATTGCCCAATAATGTTTTATAAAGAAAGCAAGTACAGTTATAATGAATATTTATTATTAGATAGAGTAAATAATTACTGTATTGTTTTGAAAAATAAAAATAAATGAAATAATCTTTAAAAGTATTTTCCTTTCTTAGCTCGAGTCTTGCCATTTTTCCACTTTTTGAGGTCAAAAATCAGGGTCGGCTTATACACAAGTATACAAAAACCCAACCTCTACAAATAAAGTTTGAACAGATTTGTAAACTAAATCAAAATTAAAAAAAAATAACAGTGTAACAAAAGTTTAAGTTCACCACCTTAAAAAAAAGCATGCAACATATTTTATTGTGCATGAATGCTTGTTAGTTATAACTATGGTTTGGATTTTGCATATAATGCATATTTTTTCCCAAGCTAGTAACTCATTTAAATTGTTTTTTAACAATGGAATTGAAGTATCTCTCATGTAATGTTACTTATGGACAATCTACTTGAGTTTTACTCATTTAAAGGAAATAGTGTGTATATTCAAAATTACACAGTAATAAGATTCCCAACTTTTAACTTCAGAAACAACTGCGCCTAATTACATTAATATAACTGATGTTTGAGAAATACTAAAAGCCTTAAAAAGATTTTTAATGCCTGCAATTTCAGGATTGCATTAAAAAATTGGAATATTTTAAGATCACTTATAAGAATTCCTAAAGATACCATTGCACCTCTGGAAAAAACTGCGGATTCTGCTTTCTTAAACATTATCACAGGAATAAATACTGTCGAACAGAGCTCTCGAAACATAATCAAAAGGTAGAAAGAGCATTTTAGTCATGAAATATAGTACTGTATTTAGGAGGAATTGAGTGTTGTTAACAAACTTGTATTAGAATCAGGTCACAGTGTTAGTTTAGCCTAGAAAATTTTAAGTTAGATAGATCTGTTAATTCAAGAAATGTTTAATTCATTTCTTGAATTAACAGCTTTGAGAGCATTGAAACATATAAAAGAGAATCTGAAAAGGTTTTAAATCCTATCAAGGGGCCAGTTCTAGAGTCTGCTCTGTTTGGTGTATTGGATCTTAAATTTTAATTTTCATCTTCTATTTTCTAGAATTATCTTTATAGGCTGTGAGGAGTTGAAAACCCCGACGCCTTGGTGGCGGATTATAAAACTTTTTGGTAGGAGACGATCACATCAAGCCAGTTAGCATAAAGCAAGCTATGTCATTAAATGTTAATTGTTGCATTTATGGTTGATCAAATACCTATAAAAAAACAGTTTTATCGTTTTCCTAATGGAAAACTGCATCAAGTTGGGCTTGAAAAATGGATTCAAGCTTTGAAGAGACAAAGGTGAGCGCTGTGTTGTTAGCATGCATGGAACACCGAAGAAGAAATTTCCCAGCCGAAATTTTATTTTTCTATGTATGATTTTTTAGCTATCCTTTTACTATTGTTTACTTTCTCATCCTGTGTTTTAATGTCTGAAAGTAAAGTGGTGTGCGCAGCACAATTGATGGTGCTCACAATTTCTAATAAACTTTGTTTTTCTTCTAGAGTTGGAGTTGACACTGCTTCTTTGCCCTACGTAATGATGACATTTAGCATTAAAAAGAAAAATATTTTGCTTCGGTGTAAAAAAAATAAATAAATAAAAAGTGTATTGCTTACTGGAAAATTAAATATTGTGCTAATTAAAGCACCTTGCACCAAAGTTTTTTTACTTGGAATTTTCCAAGTCTTGGGAAAGTTAGTTTTCCCTTGATCTTGTTCCTCATTGACATAAGCTATGACTGCTGGCACATGCTTGCAACCACCTAAACCAGCTTTACATTGGCACATAAAAGAATATATTTCACGTGTTGCTGAAAGCTAATAAAAACGATTAAATGAAAAACGATTAAAAATTATAAAGAAACAATTATATGATTTAGAAAAAATTAGGTTTCTTTTTTTTACCTTAATTTCAATGATGTAATTTCAATGATGAAATTACTTTAATTTCAATGAGCTCTGAGCGAGTTCTCCTACCAAAATGTTTGAAGGAATGTCACTAGGTGGCGAACTTGTTGTTTTTCCCATGAACTCCTCACACTCTATTGTTCTTTATAGTTTTCCTCTTATATTTTCTAGAGGTATCTCTTAGTGTTCTTTGTGTGACATCTTTAATTGGCTTCTTCTGTTAAGCTCAACCAATGAGAATGATTCTAGCATTTTTTCCTCATTCCTCCTCCCTTTTAGTCCCCCTAATCTAAATATTACAAGAACTACATTTCAATCCTAAGCTTTCTGGCTTAACCAAATATGAGTGGGAGAAATGCTTAATTTCAAAAATTGCTGCAAACCCATACTCTGTGGATTACAAGTTACACAATGAAATCTAAAAGAAAAGATCGAGACAATGAATACAAGGCTAGTGGTGTTTATAAACTTTTGAAAGTGTCCATATCGGTTCTGCCCTATTGACATATTTTCAATTGTCATTAGTCTAGTAGATCCTTTATAAAATGAAATGCGTGATTTCACGTGAAGATTTATGAAAGATAATGTATTACATTCAAATTTAGTAATCAGAACTTTGATAATTACCATTCACTAAAATGAATAATAAGAATATTTAAATATCATGACAAAAAAATTCAATTGTTAATCAGTAATGCTATTGCAATCGATAAGTAAAAATCAGTTATTCCATTAAATGGAAAGTTTACTAGAGAATAGGCCTGATATTTCATTTGCTCGTTTATTATACATACAATAATTCATTTCAGTCTTGTATTGCTGCAGAATGTTAAATATATAGTCATATTTTGAAAAATTTATTTCAATAAGTAATAAGTGGTATTCTTATTAAACTATTACAGCAATAACAAATTATCGACTATAGATTTAAAACACACATGTCATCAAAAGTATTGCAGCCCTCCTCCTTCCCTCTGTAACACAACTGATCCAAGCCAAACAGATGTTATGAAAGCGTATGTAAGAAGCTTCAAATGATAAGGATCAAAACATATCTACAGTGGCAGTTGGGCTTCATTCCTAGTGAATGGATTTTACTATCAAAATGTGTCATCTGATATTGCGTGTAAATTTCTGTATTTTGACAGTCCAACCATGGATTAAGCCGTTGAATTTGATCACGCTAGGTGGCGCATCGGTCAAGTAGGGTATTCGTTTCATAGACGCAAGCGAAATTCTAATGAAACAGTTACTAAAAAGGACATTCAACAAAATTTAAAGATTCTAGGAGTGAAAAATAGTGGAAATAAAGCTACATTACAAAAAAAGGCTAAAATTTTTACATGAATAATAAAATAAAAATTTTAGTGTCAATTCTTTTGCTTTAGCTGAAACACGCGGATAGATAAAAATTTGAACAGGGTTTTATTTAAAATTTTTAGTAATTTAGTATTTGCCTGTAGTCATAGTGAGCTTTATTTCGCCACTTTATCCAAACTTGCTTGATGAATTTTTATCCTAAGTAAATTTTTAATGACACAAGTACAGAAAGCTTTAATGCACTGCTCGCTCTAGCCAATTTTGAAAAGGGAAGGAAATTATTTTGAACCTGGTTCTTAAAATGTAACTTAATTTTTTTCAGATACACTTGTCAAAATTCTCCTTCTCTAATCACATTTTCATTCCAGAAGTCCATTTGTTTTAATTTGTAGCAAATTCTATTGATCTAAATTAAAACAAATGGATTAACATTGAAAATATTTTCGAAATATATGTATGTCATTTCAAAAGCATAATTGAATAACATTAAAATTACTAACATTAGATTTTGAAGGGAAAGGAAAAACTTAACATGACAATCAAGCCGGCTCTGTGGCCGAGAGCACTAAGGCACAGGTCTTGTCGCTCTTGGAACCGGAGAGTCGTGGGTTCAAATCCCGCTGAGGGATGGATGTTTGTGCATATCCTTGGTTTGGCACACTATTCCCTCAAGGAATATGTGCCAATATTATCATTAGCTATTACAACAAAAATCTAACCCACTTTAAGAATAATAACAAGAAGTTAATCCTCCCAAGGAAGGTATAGGAAAGTAGCGGAAGCCCTGAGATCATCTATTTTTACCCTTTTATCTCACTTTTTACCCCCCCCCCCCTCCCCAGTTTTTTTAATCGAAAAATTGATTTTCTCGATCGTAGTATTTAGAAAGTGTAAAAGAGCTCTATCTTCGTTTCTCATCATTTCCGGTCGAATGATATATAACATGCCATGTGCTGCCATAGTTCTAAAGACCAAGTAACTGCCACCCCCACAATTTCGACCCCATTGGGACAATTTGTTCCAAACTTCATAGTAATGTTGATCTTGTTTAGAGGAATCTGCATACTGAATTTCACTCCTTTATATGCATAAATACACGTAGACCTTTTGGTCCCCTCTAATTTCCGCCCCCGAAACTCCGACACCAGTGGGCCAATCAAAACCAAACTAAATAGTGAAGGTGCACATGGTCATAGTAAGCTACATTCTGAATTTCAACCTTCTACCTCAAAAAATGCGGAAATTATGAAGTGGACGGACAGACAGACAGACAAACATTGTGAAAAATTTAGTAGCTCCATTCTTCCGCTACTTAATAATAGCTTGCTCATTCTCATGTGGCTTATTTGCAATACCATAGTTGACAGTAGCGCCACGATGGCCAAAAGTGTGGTGGCGCAGCCTATTTCGATGTCTTGATAGTGTCGGTATAGGGGGTTTCATCAGCTGACCACATATCAGAGGGAGTTCATTAATGATCTTTCCAGGGCTAGTTGTTTTCCTTATCGTGTAGCTACGGAAGTGAAGCATGACATTAGCACATGCAGATCATCCCTGTGCATGTCCAGGAACTCCACAGATAACAAATATAAGGAATGCTTGGTTCATCGCACATGCAACAGGCGCTACCCTAATGCCACCTCTCTAACATCCTAAGGAACGTGCAGAATTCTTTACATACGATAGTAGCCCAGAAAGTAATGCACCACAATTTTTTTCTCTGTCCTCAACAACAGTACGAAAGTGATATTTGAGATGTGCATTCTTTGAAGTTTTCGGAGTGCGCGTTCAAAGTTTCCGTTTCTTCTGACAGCAGTGGAACAACTGTAAGTGATGTATGTTACAAGCAGCGTGTCGTCATTGAATTTCTCAGTGTGGAGCAAGAAACGGTTGGAAACATTCACAAATGCTTATGTTCAGTTTATGGAGCATCAGCAGTCGACAGAAGTATGGTTAGTCACTGGGCACAGAGGGTGAGGCCATCAGAAAGCAGAAAAAACATTTCTTTCGAGTTGCTGCAACATTTTGAAGCTGAGGGGGAAGCCTTCTTGTCCCGGATTGTGACTGATGATGAAACCTGGGTGCATCATTTTGAGCCCGAAACAAAACTACAATCAATGTAATGGAGTCATCTGCACTCTCCACAGAAGAAAAAATTCAAAGCAACTGCTTCTGCTGGTAAGGTCACGATTACTGTTTTGGGACTGTGATGGTGTCATACTCATTGATGTGATGCCGAGAGGCAGCACCATTAATTCTGAGGCATATGTGAACACATTAACCAAACTCAAGAAGTGCTTCCAGCGACTTGGACGCCGTAACAACCCAGCTTATTGTTTGCTTCAACGTGATAACGCTTGCCCTCACAACAATTTGAGGACATCTGAAAACATCAAGCAGGGTTGGATAGTGTTATCCCATCCACCCTACAGCCCTGACCTAGCACCCTCAGACTTTCACTTGTTTGGGCCATTGAAGAATGCCATTCATGTAAGACATTTTGAGGATGACGAAGAGGTGATTTGCACAGTAAAGACATGGCTGCGTGAACAGAACAAGGACTGGTACCGACAGGGCATACACGCCCTTGTATCTCGCTGGAAGAAGGCCATAGAACGGGACGGAGATTATGTGGAAAAATAGGGAGTATAGAAGAAACATTCTTTTGTGTGGTAAGTTTCATTGTATTCAATAAATAATTGTTGAAGAAAAAATTGTGGTGCATTACTCTCTGGGCTACCCTCTAGATGTGTGTCCATAGCACTATTCTTCATCATAACCATGCAGCTGGGGTTCATGCTTGACGGCCAAGATTTGGAAATGGAATACACATAAAAGTACAATAATTGTTCTATTGAAAGATTCTGTCAGATTTGTATTTTAGAAGTTGGCTATTGGTTCACTTTAGGTGAGACACCCTGGATATCTCTACTTCATCCATGCCTTGACTAAAACAAACTTATCTTCTGCTTCTGCATATGCCTCTTTTCAAATGCCTCCTTTCTGTCCCTGGTTCTCTACTTTATCGATAGTTTTCACTCACTGCTCAAAGAGAAACTCTCAATGGTTGCATGATCGCCTCTGATGCCCGAGTTCACAGGTTCGATCCCGGCCGAGGACGACGAGGATTTTTCAGGGGGAAATCCTGAGATCACGCACTTCCTTCGGAAGGGAAGTAAAGCCGTTGATCCCATGTAGTCGTTTGCCGGCTGCACGTTAAAGAACCCTTGCGAGGCAAAATTTGCGGCCCCTATAACGCCATCCTGAAATGACCATAGCAGTTGAAAAGGACGTTAATACCAAACAAACCAAACCAATCAAAGAGAAACTGCCACAGTTGTCAATTCAAACTAAATTTCTATTGAAAGATTAGTTTGCTTTCACCAATTGCCAGGACCAGAAGTCGAATTTTCAAATTGAGTGATGCACCCATCTTTACTTCATCCATGGGTTGACAACTTGTATCACAAGACTTCATCTACATCTTGTATGACAATATGCTGCATCTAGTGTGCAGCTATTTCGGATATTGATGTTAGCACCCAGGGTGCATATTATGACTAATGTGTATTGCAAGGGCAAACAAATAAATTCATTTATATTATGTATCACTTACATTTCCTTTCTGTACGAATTGCAAGATATGCATTGCTTTTGATGGTGGGTATATTATTACACTATAAATATTATTGCAGGTATACTATGTTGCGTGCTAAAAATTTATATTGCTTTAATTTCCCATTTGTCGTTAATTTTTTTTTCCTCCCTAGAAATAATATTAATATTTTATTTATAGTTTTTAGTCTATTGTAATTGTTGTTTTTGGGATTTGCCGTTTTTGTTAATTACTTCTATTTTTAATTTTTTTTTTTTTTTAATTGTTTCAATGCAGCAGACGCATTACTGTGATTTTTGTTCGTCTCGGGCTTCTAGTTTTCGCGGGTGCGCGGGTAGGGTTGAGGCGCGGAGGGTTTTTTTTTACTGGAGGGGACAGTCCAGCTCGGGCGTTCAACTCGACTACTTCTACATAGTAGCTAGAAGTAGTTAGACCGACTATGGCTTGAAGAAACAGTTTTTGCTTGCTATAATTTGTTCCTTCTCCCCAAAATGGCAGTTTTGGACAGGGAAGGTCAGAAGAACTACGGTGGAGTTGAGTCGCAAGAATGCAAGCTCCGATTTTCCGAGTAAACTTTTCCCTTCTACTGTTTTTGTTGGGTTAATGTTGAACAGCTATGATTGTCTGCTTTCATTAGTTTACGCAGTCCTCCATCATCTACCTAGCACATTTGGTAGCAATTTTACTTAAACAGTTAATTTATTCGCTGCCATTTTTGTTGGAAAAAGAACAATGAAGAAATCCGCTGTCCTTTGATTTGGAACTGCAATAGCGAGCCGCAATGGAGTGGGTTATCTCCCTCGTTGGGCTTATCTTTGACTTAGAATAATACGTCATAAAACTGGAAAATCTCTCACTGAATTCTTCTCCCTTTCAACCAGTGTGGTGTGGGATGTGTTTCATCAAAATTGCGTCAGCTGTCCTGCATAGCTAGATTCTTCTCGTCGAGTTTTCACTCGCTCCCAACTTTCGTTTTGCAGAGCGTTAACCAAACGACCTCTTGTTCTTTTACTTGTTGGAATGCCTTCGAGCGATGTTTGAATTCAAATATCACTGGGAATGAGACTTTGCCATGTTATGAATCTCTGAGAGGGGGAAAAAAAAACTTCTCTGTGGCAATATGCCTAAAATACATTTTTACCATTTCATTCGGATAATTTTCTTTTCTTTATGATTTATTTTCTTGAAATTTTTTTTTCTTTGAATCCGATTATTTTTATTTTAGTTCTAGACCGGCAGACATCAAACACAAAACGGGCTCACGAATTCATGACTATTTTGAGTTAGCCCACCAAGAACCTTAACTAATATCCAGAGAGGGGAAAGCCCTAAAACTAAGAAAAAGAAAGGCAAGGGAGAGGAATGCCACAACTCTAGTACCGAACAGACAAAAAAAAATTTACCCAAACCCACCAGAAAATACACTAGAAAAAAGGCATTAAAAAAAAATTTCTAATCCGAAAGGAACCCCACAGCGTGATAATTTCCTACCTCGAAATCCTACTGGCATCCTGGCCTTATCAAGGATCAACCTTCAAGGGTGGAAGTCATAACAGCTGTAAATTTGAACCAGGGGACAAATAAACAGAGGGACAAAGCAAGACGCCACCCAATTGCACAGCAGCAGACTACGACCCTTAAAACTTCGCAAAGAAAACCTTGCGCAAGTTCTAGGACAAAAACACCTTCGGGCACTTGCATGCTCACATTCTTACTGGAAAACCAGGTATTCAGAGAATGAGCAATGCGCAGAATCTGACGAGATGAGCCGGCTGCACTACAGAAAAGGTGGTGACCCTCCAAAAAGTAAAAACACACCCACTATTAGGGGACTAACTGAAATAGGCCAGAAGGTAACTAGAGTGAAGGCAGGGAAGACAGGAGGAAACTAGAAGGCTAAAAGTGAAGAAAATTTCACAAGATGGGGAAGCCTAGAAAGAAATAAAAGAAACAAGATAATTAGAAGCTCGAGCATTGAGAAAACCTTGACAAAGATAAACCTTAAATAACAAGGAACTCAAAAAAAAACAAAAAAAAAATCCTGAAATGGCGGAAAGTTATAAAATTATTTTAATTGGAAAAAAAAACTTACTGAAACGTGCTAAAAAAATTGGATTCGACACGTTCAGCCAAGAAGAGATAATGGGTTAAATGTTACCCCGACTCCAATAAATAAATCCAGCAAGTGGACTAAAAGTTGATTTAAATGTTAAGTGCTAATATTCCCACACCAAGATTAAAATTAAGGCCCTTATTTATCAAGAAATTAATATCCCCCCAAATCCTATAGAGAATGTGATGAATTACTCTCCCCGAGAACCAAGTGTAACCCCCAAAACCAAATAAGATAAAATGGTTCCAATTAAAATAATTTTATTACAAGCACTGAAAAAAAAATTCAAGGTACAAGGGCGAAAACAAACTGAAGATAGAAAGCCCGCAGCACCAAAGATTCGTGACGAGGATACGCTAAGCAGAAACCAGGACAACCACGACGACCGCAAATATCACCTGCAACGGTCGACTATGGATTATTCGCTCATTTCATGATGTTGTCAGGTTGAATAAATCGTCCCAAGGGATTAAAAACTAGTACCAGAGCAACGAGATAGAATACATAGAGAGGCTGTCCCATTGGAAACAGCGCCCTTCGCGGCGATTAGCAGCAAACTCGGTCGCCATGTTTTCTTTAGTATAGCGAAGTCAGTTACGTGTTGGATCAGATAGCTTTACCTGGGTTTCTAGTGACAAAAAGTCGTGGTTTTATTTGAGTTTTGTAAAGGATTTTTTTTTCTTTTTTCTTTTATAATAGAACGTGAACATGCCTGCAGTTGTTCAGCGTACAACTGTAGTAATCGAAGCGATAAAACAACATTTATTTCAGATTACAAATTAGTTATATTAATGTAGGCATTTCGTTTACCCTTCATTTCTTTCGTATGTAGGGTTCCTCAATTAGGCACTTTGCCTATCATGGAAATTTAAAATGCTAAAATAAACCGCAGGCAATGGTAAATTGCACCCGGGGCATGATGATCATTTTTTCACCCCGTCTTCTCATATTTGGTCTTCGCGGCGTCTCCCCCCTCCCCCCCTCGCTAGCCAGTATTTTTACCTGCAGGATACAGTGATGTATGTAGAATGAATCACTTGTGTAAGTCAAAGTCTTTTGAAAATTATCAGGCAAATGTATATAAAATATATATAAGGGTCAAAAGGCTGATTCTATTAAAAAAATAAAAAATAAAAACGTTAAAATGTGAAGTGTTAATTGTACATTTAAAAAATATTTGTCACACACAATCCTTTAATTTAGTGTGCCTGGGTTCCTTTCATAATGTACTTGAGTCAAACTTCCGCGGCAGACTTAAATTATCAAACGTTTAGGATTTTGTAAATACCACAAACAAAAAAAAAATTATTATAATTTGAAATAAAAGGATTATTATATTTCTTAAAAGGTTTTAATTTGATTTTCTGACAATAAAAATATTTTGCGGAACACCCGAGGTTTGAAAATCACTCCTTTAGTCATGGGCTCCTCTACTAAGCCCATAGGAAACCATGCTTTAGTTATAGGTCTGCCACGCCGATTATACTAAAGAAAAAATGGCGGACGGACTTTCAATTGGTTTCAAATATGGCGGCTGTACAGCCACTCTATGTATTCTATCTCATTGTACCAGAGAGATATAAAAGTCCAATGGCGAAGCAACAGTGCTGTGAGTAATTGGAAACTAAAAAAAAAAAAAAAGGAAATGCGATGCTTAGTTTTATCTGGTTTAGGAGTTACAAAAAAAGGAATTATATTAGGATCTCAAAAAGTTCTCAGAAAAGATGCACAATAAGGGACTATTTCTTGTACAACTTGAAAGCAGAAGAAACATTGGTTGTGCTGTTGACTCGGTCCAAACGGGCAGTCTCGTCGAGGTGCAGTGAGTACGAACTGAACTCTGAAAAGATATTTCAGCCAAGCAGAACCATAATAACAAAAGCAAAAAATTCAGATAAAAGGAAGAAGAAAAAAAAACAAAATAAAATAATGATGAAATAGAAAAAAATCAAAGAAATAAAAGCCACTAGAAATAGGAAAAAATAGCCATAACAAAAAAATTCTAAATTTTAAAAGAAAAACGCAAAGTAAAAAACCCAGGGCAGCCTTACCTAAAACAAAGAAGGAAAGACAGAAAACACCGACTGAAATCACACACAACAACTCGTTACAGGATGCGACATACACAACGCCACAAATGAATACACCGGGAAAACAACAGGGACTTGCCCGCTTATAACAGCATCCAACAACAAGGACAACAAAGACTTTCTTAGAGAATGCACTGGGAGGCTAACAGGACCCCAAAAAAAAACAAATCATAAAGAAAAGAAAATTATGCGAATGAAATGGTAAAAATGTATTTTAGGCATATTTTACTAAAAGTTGTTTTATGTGTTAAGTTGTAAGGATTGATTTTATACAGGGTGTTTCACAACTATATGGTCAAACTTTTAGAGGAGGTAGTATGGATGATTCTAAGCCAAAAAGTTCATATGAATAAGGGTCCGAATTTGAATGCTAACTGAGATATGAACAGAAATAAAAATGCCGCCACCAAGATCAACATATTAATAACTCTGGTTCTGTAACAGCTATGTGATGAAATTTGGGGGAATAATAGGGTACATAAAATTGCGTATACCGTTAATAGTTGATCGAATTCCTAAGAGTAATTTCCGTGTTATGTATTCAAACATGTGAGCACTGTTACAATTTTGAATGCGTAACTCAAAAACTACTTGTTGGAATACGATCAAAATTTAACGGTATACGCAGTTTTATGCACCCTATTATTCCTCCAAAATTCATTATTCCTCCTGGGCATCACAGAACCTGGTTTATTAACTTGTTGATCTTGGTAGCGGCATTTTTATTTCTGTTCATATCTCAGTTAGCGTTCAAATTCGGACACATGTTCATATGAACTTTTTTGCTTAGAATCATCCATGCTACCTCCCCTAAAAGTTTGACCATATAGTTGTGGAACATCCTGTATTGTTTGTTTTACTCTGACCACATGAAAGGTGTCCTTGTAGCTTATTGTTGATATTAAAAATAAATAAAAAAGTAATAATAATATGTGATAAAATCAAAGCCATTCAATTTATTGAGAATATCCTATCTTAAATAAAACTCATTTCATGGTTTAAAACAAACTTATTGGATATAAAGATGTTTGTTTTATTTATAATTTTTAATTTTAATATATTTTATTACAGGTTGCTACAAGTTTGAACCGTTTGGAAAATGTTGCAAATTTCACCGAATTTGTTAAAGCCTTTAGCCAGTTTGGTAGTGAGATGGTTGAATTAGCCCATATTACTGGAGAAAGGCAAAATGTGAGTGAAATAGTCATTAATTTTCATAATTAATATATGCATTTTTAAAATAAATTAAAGGCAGAACTTCATTTTATAAATGTGAAATATTTAAAGATCCCAAAGTTCATTAGATAGATATTAAGATATCTTCAGGTATGTATTGATGCACTGAGGAATGAATTGCAAACAACTCTCTTAGCTTCTGGGGTTGTCTTTATTTAAAGAAGTTTAACTTTAATAAGTTTACAAGAAAGCATACAAGATATTGAATAAAAGCGACTGAGTCCTGTGTGGCCAGAGACCGACTTGTTTGGTTCCCAGAAGGACATACATTAACAGAAAGACTTAATAAAACTTCAGTAATTGAAATAAAAAATATATTAACTAGGGTAGTAAATTAAGAGTTAGTAAGAAATTTTTTGATATTAAATTTGAACTTGGCGATGTTCGGAAGGTATTAAAGGTCAAGTGACACAAAATTTTCACTTGTTGATTTTATGGTGTCATTAGATGCAGTTTGTCTTAATATATTTTATGCAATAATTCGTTTTCCTAAAATTAACGGTTAAATATGTGAAAATTGAATTTTTAATGTCAATTTCTGAAGATTGCCCTGTGGTGCAATCTTAAAACGAATATCAGCTACGGCGGCCGATAGTTGGCGCTGCATGTGTAGCCTCAACGTCATGAATACTTAGCACGATGCCTACCATGCATAGTGTAAGCAGGAATGGATGAGGATTTAAGTGTGTAATCTGATAAAAATAACAATTAAAATTACAACTTAAACCCTTTTAGAGTATTAACAAGAGCATAATTAATCCTTATGTGCTCTTGGTATTAATTTTTATTATTTGATCAAAAACTGCATACGAAAGATTTTTTTTGGTCTTTTCAAATGAGAGCGAAATAGATGAAGGATAATCTATATAGATAGAGAAGTCAGTTGCGCCAGGGGTTTATGAAGAGCGGAGCTGAATAATTTATGTATCATCATTTTTCTTCATTCTATTTGAATTGATTGTAACGATATCGGGAATGAGTGTCTCTTTTAAAAAATAATTCCAAACAGATAGAACCATACCATTTGACAAAGGATAGACGGTTTTTATGTGCTGCAATTCGAAAATGCAGTATATCTAAGGACAGATACGAAGTCAAAGGAATAGAATTTTACTAAACTTTTTCATAAATTTGAAAATACTAATCACAATTTTGCAGAAGTTCACATAAAAATGGAATTTGCAGTCAATAAATTCTATATTTTTAATTATAATATTCAGTCGATTACATGCAGGGCGCTTAAAAAGGCCTTCACTTAGGTTGATCGTACACTGCTAAAACATTCTTACTCAAACTTTCAAGTAAAGAAAAATAAAGTATATAAAAATTCTTATACTTATCATACAGAAGTTTTAGATGTATGTGAATAAAACAAAATACACTGTAAACGATAATGGGCTTCATGTGTGCGTTGGTTGATGGCCGCTAGCAAGAAATCCGCCGATCGCAGAAATGGGCTCCTACGAAGCTCCGATAAAACCTTTACAGTTTTGATATTAATTTTTATCAATTTTATACCTCCATTTTCCTCCTTGTCGATTAGAGCTTTTCACTTTTTTAGCAAGAGGTTTTCATTTTTTTTACAAGAAAAATTTTTATGTAAAGATATTCGACGTCAAACGATTTCCCGTGCCTCCTCCTTCCCCCCCCCCTCCTAATTATTTTTCTTCAACTTTTATTAAGTATGGGGCCTACTAAATTTATTATTATCTTCAATAAATGGTTTATTATTCTGTTAATACGTAATGAAGTTAAAACTGTGCATTTAAATTATTAAGTGGAATGTGTAGTTAGTTTGAACACCGTATTTTTGTCTTCTTGCTTGCTGCATCTTAGGCAATTTTAAGTGAGGAAAAATACGTGCATTTTTGCCGATGATTGGGAAAGATTCCGATTTTAAAAAGTTTGCCGCTTTCACAAATTCAATTTAAATGAGGTATTTCTTTTGCCTCTTTTTTAATGCATTAATTCCGAGAAATTAATCTTAAGAAATAAACCGATGCATTTGAAAACTGAATGCGCATTTGCTACTGTTGCATTATAAATATACGATAGATTATTTTTTTTCAGTATTTAAAATTTAGAATAAATTGATGGATAATATATTTGAGGCCTCGGTTTACTTAAATTATTTCGATTGTTTGCATGAAAGTGATGAGGGAAACGAGATATTGACTTCCAATTTTACACACATTTACGTTATACTGATCGCCCCCAAATATTCATGACATCATTCCCGGAAAATTTACGGAGATTACCGAAGTAAAATGTTACGGCGCTCCCTTGCAAAAGTACTCCTAAAATTAATAAAATAAAATAATAAATTAAGGAAATGGTTATTAATTACTATGCACATATTTTTTTTTTTTTCGTTGTCTTCTTTAATATGACACCATAAAATCAATGAGTCAAAATCCATGTCACTTTGACCTTTAAATACATTTTTAAGCAATGTCCAGAGTCGTAGCCACCGATAAGAAAGGCCTGCCCAATTCGCGCTGAGGTAGGGCTTGGAGCCTGACAATAAATGGCGGCTTTAATTCTCTTAACTGACACCAGTGGCGCTGCATGCCCGAAAAATTTAAGCGTTGCTCAAGCTGGAGGCTCGACGAAAAATTTTATCTAAGTGCTAATTTCAAAACAAATTTAAATTTCCTTTTTAGATTTAACAATTCCTAATAAATTGTAATTGTTTAATCATGAAGTTCAACTTAATGATTAAATAAAACTTACTACTAATGGGAGTTAGCTGCTAGTTTACAGACATTATTTTTAGCAATCTATTAACCAACATTATTTTTATATTAAAATATGAATACACTTCAACCATATTAATACACTTGAAGTTAGACAAAAATTTCTTAAATAGATATTAATCAGTTTAATTGAATTTTTGACTAAATTCAAAAACAATTAGTATTATGTAAATAAACTTGTCCATTTTGATTTTTTTTTGTATCATTATATGGTTGAAGGGTGTTCATATTTTAATAAAATATTCTTTCACTTCAGCGTAATATTTTCTACATCAGTCTTATTTTTACAATAATTTTTTACTAAATTACTTAATAGTTTTAAGCAGTATCAAGAACAGATGAAAGGAGGTGGGGGGGGGGGATTACCTACCTTCATCTGTTCTTGGTAGTATTGTAGTAAAAAATTATAGATATAATACTGGTTAATAGATTTTTACCTTGATGATTTTTTACAACTTGAAGTTATTAAACATTGTTTTTTCCCAATCAGTAATAATTTCCAAAAACTAAAAAATCATAAAAATTTTAATAATTATTATAACAAGGGTGCGCATATAAGATGAGATTTTAAAAAAAAAAAGATAGGTGGAAAAGTTGGGAAATAAGGAGAAAAAGTAGGGGGAAATACAATTAAAAACATTAATGTGAAAGATTGACTTTATTTTACATAATAATAAAGAGGCAAAACAAAACTTATTTTTTTAATAGCATATTAAATATGAACATTTCCGTATACAAAAAGCAAATATTCAAATACCATGGCTAATCATTAATTATTAAAAAAGAACTGGTTATATTTTATGATATTACACATTTCCATGTTATCGAATAAAAAGCTCTCTCTGTTAGGGACAACAGTTATTACATAGTGAGAAAGAACATTTTTGTCCGAACCGTTCCAAAAGTTTTATGCATAAAATAGTCTTTATCAATACTTCATTTTCATCATAAATGAAATAAAATTAATTTTAAAATGTAGAAGGCCTCATTCATATTTATGGATTTTATTTTATTAAATTTAAATTGTTGTGGTTAAATAGCTGTTTCCATAATTACGTTCCACACTGTTTATTGTGCTAAATAATTTTTTTTGTTCTTATTTTTAATAAAAATCCTCTTTTGTAAATTTGAAATGCAATTCCTTTGTATTTATCAGTCTTTCGATTTGAAATGCTCCCGAGTACTACTGCACATGCATTGAAAATGCTTCCCTCACTTCTCGGGCATACAGCGCCATCTGATTGCAGTGGAAACTTTGCAAAGTAGATTTATTGTTAGGTGTTTTCAGGTCTTTCTTATTGGTGGCTATGCCAGAGTTTAACACTAGTGATGGAAATACTCCTGATTTGGAAGTTACGTTTAGCAAAAGGGATTGTAATAGTTTTTTAAAACAGGTAGAGTACGTATGATACATTGTTTGATTTCCAAAAAAGGATGAGAAAAACGTTGAGTTGGTTATTCAATGTCTTGTAAAGAAACAATGCCAAATTTAGAATATATAATTTGTGGATAGGTAAAACACCAATTGAATTAAATAGGTGAAGTACACAGTAGAGTTTGTGCATCTTCAACAAAATCTGGATGAATCTTTCTTTCTTTTTTTTTTTTTATTACTACTACTACTACTACTTAAGATATCTAAATTTCAAAAACCAGTTTGTAATTTAAAAAAAAAAAAAACTGCTTTCAGGGTCTAGAATTCACATTCTAAGAATATTTAAAATTATTAATGTAACTAGACATTGTACAAGGGCACTCTAAACGTTTTTTAGCCAGGAATGCTGCGTGCATTCCAACAAGTTTGTTTTATTTTCTCCAAGTAGCTCACTCAATTATATGGTCACGTGCAAGATTTGAGCGTATCACGTTGCATTGTTTTCGCATGGCACAATTCTAAAAAACTTACGCATTGGAGATAGACGTAAAACACAATGGAGTTGAATCAACAGGCATAGCATTATGAAATCTGTGATTATTCCAAAGACTTAGAACTGTCAGATGGTTTTGAAACTTTACAACAGACGTTGCCTGGCAGAGCTCTGAGTAAAGCCATATTTGTCCTGGTACTGCAAATTTAAGAGGGGAAGACAGTCACTTGAAAACAAACATTGTGGTATACGGCCAGCCGATGCAGTTACGCTGGAAAATATTCATGCCGTGTCGGACATGATTGCGAATGACAGTCGGGTAATCTATTCCATCGGGTAATCTTGCATGACCACCTACTCAGGAAGGTTTCATCACAATAGATCTCTTGTTTGTTGACCCAAGAGCAGAAATGTTGCCAAGTGCAATGGTGCCAAGAAATGATCGAAAGGTTCAACAACGGGCCATCAACATGTCAATGACATTTGCACAGGTGATAAAACCTGGCTCTATCATTATGATCCCCACAATACGGAACAATCCGATCAGTGGCTCCCTAAAGGGCAAGGACCACAACAGAAATCCAAACATTCTAGGAGTGTTGAGGAAGGTTATGGTTGCAACTTTCTTCTGTTCCACGAGCTATGTGTGTACTATTGTGCTTGAAAACCAAAAAGACTGTTATAGCAGAGTAGTATTTGTCATTCTTTTAGAGTATCCTCACACTGTACTTTTGAATGAAAAGAATTGATGCCTTAAACATAAAAAAATGTTTGAGACATCCTGTTTATCAAATATTTAATCATTTCCTGAAAATGGCATTGCATTGGGTTGAAAATCCTGCATGTTATAAAGAAGAAAAAAACTTTGAGAGAATTTTATTTTTATATATACATGTACCGTATTTTTTTCGAATATAGGCCGCGGCTCTAAACCCCAAAAAATCAAAAATTTCGGGAGTGCGGCCTGAAAAAAAAATTTTTTTCTAAAAAAATCATTTTCGGAAAGTTTGGATAGAATAAAACAAAAAAAGATTGAGCTACTTCGTTTTAGCGTCCCATAGTATATTACATAGTAATTTAGATAGTACAGTCATCCCTACACAAGTCGGCAACCTCGGTTCCAGGGCCTTGCCGTCTTGTGGATTTTTCTGACTTGGAGAATTTCAAGATGACTGATACTTTTTCAAATTAAGTTAACCATAATCACAAATCGCCATTTTAAGTTTTGTAAAGGAAAATGTAGCTGCTTATACATGGAAGGGGTTCCTCTGTAATTGGTTGCCATTTCCAATTTCGGGGAAATAAACAGCTCAAAGAGAGCAAGATTATATTAATTTGCATTTTAATTTCTATAATTGACTTTCATAGCCCTTCAAAACAGGCTGTATGCATTAGGGGAACTGTAAAATTAGTCAATTTTGCATATTTTAATCGTAATAACCGCCAACAAAAATCCCCAACTGGAAGTCATTGTCTGCCATCTTAGCTTGGTAAAAGTGCAGACGTGTGGAATCTTCTGACTTGTAGAATACCGACTTGTAGAGGGATAACTGTAGTTTCAATATTTATATAATTATCTAAATTATTTTAATATATTTAATGAAACTTTTAGAAATTTATTAATGAAATGATGTAAATAATTATAGTAATTTGATTTTAATGAGCAAGTATAACTTTCATTTCATCAGCGGTGGCTCTATCAATGAAGTGCCAACCAGTAGCTTGATAGAGCATTCTATGAACTCACAACACCTTGGAGTAGAGTGGGCAGCAATCGCTGACAATAGCTTTAACAAGTGAATTTCATATTAATTTATGAATGAAAATGTATGTGACTGGTTACTTATTGTTCTAAAGGGTTGGAATATTAATTTCACTATTAGAAAACGATTCAACAAAGGCTGGATAATTTAAAGCCACGAACTCAAATCGACCGTGTTTTTATTGGATTATTTTTGCCGATCTACGATCGATTTACCTTTTCAAAAAGTATAAATATAATGGAAGTTACCTATAAAAAAGATAGGAAGTAAATATAAGAGAAAATAGATATAATATAGATGGATTGTATTGTCTATTATTCTGCTAATAAAAAAAAATACTTATCTACAACTGTGAAATCGGGAACAGGTTTTTTTTTTTGTTTTTTTTTTTTTATTTTGGTGGAGGGAAGGGCTAATCTTTATTAATACAAGAAGGAAATTCAACTCTATTTATCGTACGAGACAATTGTACTTTATACAAAATTTATAGTAAAATAGAATTGAATTGTTGTTAGTTTTTTATTTTTTTTTATTTTTTTATTTTTTTATTTTTTTAATATACAGGGTGTTTCAAAATTATGTACAATAAATTTAGTGACACATTCTTCAGGTCAAAAGAAGACGAAAATGTTCTATAGCACTTTGTCTGGAAACTATTTGTTTGCGAGTAATCCAATATCATACAGTAGGGAAGCACGGTAGTTAGCGGACGATATTTTAGCAGTTCCAGCATTTCGACCCAACACTAGGTTGAGTGGTTTGTTCCATTTAAACCTACTTAGGGTTGTTCCATTAGTTGTGTACGGTTGTTTCCATTACTGTAGTTTCACTACTGTACATCCACTAGGAATATCAATTTCAGAACGTTTGCGTGCTTTGACACACGCATTACGATTTATGTAAAAAAAAAAAGTCATGTACACGTATTCCAGTGCAGAATACACTGACATGCACCTAATATATGGTCCTGCGGACGGAAATGCTGTGGAAGCAAGAAGACTCTACCAAGAACGCTTTCCGAATAGACGTTTGCCAAATAACCGAACATTTGTATCTGTCGACAGACATTTGAGGGAGCGTGGTTCCTTTGGCCATCAAACAGGACAAGGGCGGCCTGTAGCACATTCTCCAGATGAGGAGGATGTGATAATTGACATCATACATGATGAACCACAGACAAGCACCCGTCGTATTTCTTCCATGGTACACATTCCGCAGTCATCTGTTTGGCGTATTCTTCACCGTCAGCTTTTGCATCCATACCACCTGCAACTGGTTCAGGCACTGAACCCAATGGACTATCCACACCGACAACGATTTTGCCAATGGATACAACGTCGTCATGCTGCAGACCCTAGTTGTCTCAGCCAGATACTTTTCACGGACGAAGCAACCTTCACCCGGACAGGAATCGTAAATTCTCACAACCAGCATCATTGGGCAGATGCTAACTCGCATGTTACCAGAGCTCGAGCGCATCAAGAGCGTTTCTCCTTGAACATTTGGTGTGGAATTGTTGGAAATAACTTAATTGGCCCTTATGTGTTGCCGCCACGATTGACTGGGCGAACGTATCTTTTGTTTCTGCAGAATGCATTGCCAGAATTACTGGAAGATGTTCCTCTTTTGATAAGATCTAACATGTGGTTCATGCATGATGGCGCTCCAGCACATTTCAGCCATGTTGTGCGAGCACACTGTAATGCTGCATACACGAATCGGTGGATAGGTCGAGGTGGACCGGTAGCCTGGCCTGCAAGATCACCCGACCTTAATCCCTTGGACTTTTTTCTGTGGGTTCGTGTGAAAATGATCATCTACAGCACAGAAGTTCCTAACATTATGGATCTGCGACAATGAATTGAAAATGCATGCCAATCCGTTCGTAATGATGGTGACGAACTCTTCCATGACATCAGATGGTCGCTCATGCAACGAGCCGAAGCGTGCGTGCGAGCTGGTGGCAGGCACTTTGAACAATTCCTGTAATTTGGAGCCACGGGTTAGTTGGCTGTATCGCGGAAAATAAATCGTTTCCAGACAAAGTGCTATAGAACATTTTCGTCTTCTTTTGACTGAAGAATATGTCACTAAATTTATTGTACATAATTTTGAAACACCCTGTATACACCTATATTTGATCAATAGGCAATACATATTTTATATTTGCTTCCTATCTTTTTTATAGGAAACTTCTAGTATATTTTATACTTTTTGAAAAAGTAAATCGATCGTAGATCGGCAAAAATAATCCGATAAAAACACGGTCGATTTGAGTTCATGGCTTTAAATTATCCAGTCTTTGTTGAATCGTTTTCTAACAGTGAAATTAATATTCTAACCCTTCAGAACAATAATTAACCAGTCACATACATTTTCATTCATAAATTATTATGAAATTCACTTGTTAAAGCTATTGTCAGCGATTGCTGCCCACTACAAGGTGTTGTGATGTCTTAGAATGCTCTATCGCGCTATTGGTTGGCATTTCGATGATAGAGCCATGGCCGCCACTGATGAAATAAAAGTTATACTCGCTCATTAAAATCAAATTACTATAATTATTTACACATTTCATTAATAAATTTATAAAAGTTTCATTAAATATATTAAAATAATTTAGATGGTTATATAAATAATGTAACTGGTATCTAAATTACTATTTAAGATACTGTGGGACGCTAAAACGAAGTAGTTCGATCTTTTTGTAGACCCTAGAAGTTTGCGGCCTAAATTGAATTGCGGCCTTTAAAGGGTTATTTTTTCGTTCCACCGTCAAATTTGCGAAAAAATATTAAAAAAAAATACGGTATATATAAAGAAACCTCTATACGAGTGCAAATCAAAAAATAATTGAGTAAATTTTTCATAGCAAAATCGTCATTTATTTTCAAAAATCATTATATACATTTTGAAGAGCATGTAATTCTTCACCACCCTGAGTGGTGGCAGGCATGTACGCTTTTTGCCGCTGTAAGACTGTGGAGATCCAAAATGGCGGGTAAACTGGAGATGTTCGATACTGTGGAGCTCCGGAGTGTGGTCCGGTTTCTGTGGTCAAAGGGACAAAAGCCTTCTGAAATCCATTGCGAGTTGTGTGCAAAGTATGGTGACACGTGCATGACATTGACAAATATTTGCATCGGGTGTGCCAAATTCACAGTGGGACGTGAAAGTGTCCTCGATGAACCACGTTCTGGTTGGCTGTGCATATCCCGTACATGGGAGAAAATTGATGCCGTGAATGCACTGATTCAGTGAGACCAACAGGCAACGATCCAAGCAGTGGCACTGGAAGTGGACATTTGATACGGAATTGCAACCACATTATCTATGAAACCTTCACTTTTGGAAAGTGTCAGCACGATGAGTCCCTAGACAGGTCACACAAGTGCACATGGAGAATTGCATGGCATACAGTTTAGAGCATTTGCCTTGGTACCACAAGGAGGGACACTCATTCCTTGAGCACATTATCACTGGAGAATAAAAGTGGGAGTTTCATTACACCCCGAAACGAAGTGACAGAGTATGGTGTGGAAACCCAGTCTCCCCACTTTTCTGGCCAAAATTTATCCCTTCACCCCCAGGGACACGAAATGTTTTTATCTGAATTAGGGGACATTAAAACCAAATAATCAATATTCATTTTCCCCCAATCTGTTCCCCTTGAGTCGTTATTTAGACTTAAAGATGGGACACCAATTATGAAACACCCTGTATAAGGATTTTTGCAAATGTGTGACTGTTTTGCTGTGAAAAATTTACTCAATTACTTTTTGATTTCCCCTCGTATCTGCAGGAATATACAGGGCGTTCATAAATTATCTCCCATATTATACATGTTTATTACTCAAAAACTATTACAGATTTTAATGTGATTTTTTTTTATTCACAAAGAAAAACTCAAAAAGTTTCTTAGCATGCCTTAATAAATCTCAATGTACTCTCCGTTTATGGCATGAAGGACTTCAAAGTGAAGCTCTATTTCCTCCCATGTTCGGGCTAGCATTTTGGGGGTGATTTCAGCGATTGTTTCAATTATTCTGTTCTTGAGAGTTTCAATGTCATCAACGTTGGTCTTGTACACTCTGTCTTTCACATATCCCCAGAAGAAAAAATCTAAACTGTTCGCATTGGGTGAGCGAGGGGGGCCAAGGGATTGGCCCATCCCTTCCAATCCATCATTCTCGAAAGTTCGTATCAAGGCACTGCCTAACTTGCAGGCCCCTGTGAGGAGGTGCTCCATCTTGTTAGTAGACTTTGTTGGGCTGCAGTTCTTCCACCTGTGGAATCTGGTAGTTCTCCAGCGTATCTAGGCACGTTGCAACGTTAATGTGTCTTCAGTGAAAAGAAAGGTCCAATTACTCGATCATGCATTAAACCGCACCTAACTTTAACCTTTGGGCAGTCGCGTATATGCTCCCTTAGAACATGGGGGTTTTGTGAGTCCCAAATGCAGCAGCTGTGTCAGTTTACTGCTCCGGAAGTATGGAATGTTGCCTCATCAGAAAACAAAATGTCCTCAAGGAAGGTGGGATCATTGTCAATTTTTGGAGCATAACCTCAGCAAACTTCTTGCGCTTCGGTTGGTCATCTGGCTTCAGTTCATGCATCATCTGGAGTTTATAGGGTGTAAGACGAAGGCAGTGCTTCACTATTTTATGTACGGATGTCATTGGCATATCCTGTTGACGAGCTGCTTGGCGAAGTGATTTACGGGGACTACGATCGAACACCTCCCTGACCTTTTCTACTCTCTGTGGTGTCGCTGAAGGTTTACCAGCACCCTTTTTGTGTAACAGGCTGCCTGTGTTTAAAAATTTTTCATCCCATAGCTTAATTGACTTATGATTTGGAGGATCCTGTTTAAACTTTGTTTTGAACATTCTCTGAATTGTAATCATTGACTTAAATTTCGCAATCCATAACACGCATTGAGTTTTTTCTTGAACACTCGCCATTGTTTACTGCGTCTTGCGAAAAATGGAACAACGCGGCAACAATGGTACCACGCGCCAACCACATGTTTCATTATCAACTCAAGCGAGGCTAAGAAACTTTTTGAGTTTTTCTTTGTGAATAATAAAAAAAATCACATTAAATCTGTAATGGTTTTTGAGTAATAAACATGTATAATATGGGAGATAATTTAGAAACACTCTGTATGTGCTGTTCTCATATAAATGAATATAAGTAAAAGAAGCCTCATAATCATATGCTACAGCTACAACACCTTTCATGCATTTTTTTTTATTCAATTTGTTGCTAGTACCCTATTTGCCTTCGGGACAAAAACTTTACTGAAATATAAGAGGTTTAGCATGTTCTTTACGCCCCTGAAGTTTCAGGATAATTCGTCAAGTATTTTTCTAGATATTTGACAAAATGTCTAAAATCAAAAATGTCTACTTTAAATTTCAATTGAGCAGTCAGTGTATATTGGACACCCAGGAGGAATTTAAGAGTGTGTATTTCCCATTTTTTTTTTTAATACATAAAATTCAAATTTCTAGGGATATACTTGCAAAAATATGGTAATTGACTAGAGAAAAATGATACAGAATTTATTGTGCTTGTATGGTATTCAGTAAAAAATAATCACCCTTGTGTCCCATATCAGCTTTATTCTATTAACAGATTTAACAAGTTTATTTAATTCAAAATTACAAACAGGGTTTCTATTTTCATTAAAGATGTAAAGAAAAATTACCCACTTGCTTTTATTTAAATTAAGTGTAGTAAGCAATCAAATTTCTTTTAATAGGATCTTAAAGATGAGCGTCGTCGAGCTCAAATGGCAGCAGCAAGACAAGTACTAGAGCGTTCAACAATGATGCTTCTTACTTCTTCTAAGGTATTATTTTTATATTGAAATTTTGTTTCAATGCTTTAATGTGAAAAGATTCAACTTTAATGTTTTTGAACAATGTGTTTAATATGTAAAGACTCAACTTTAACTCTTTATAAATTACCGGTAATATGATTTGCACCTTTAATTAGTGATTCATCATGCAAAATGTACAAGAGTCATTTGGAAAGTACTGTAAAATTTATGACAGCATTTATATATTCTAATTTTATTTATGTACGCACTTAGGCTGAGATCTGTTCCTTAACTAGCCACTACTTTTACAATTCTCATTTGTGGAACATCTCGTAAAAGAAAAATGCCAATTTAAGATATTATATCTTAATGCTTAGTAAGGGAATAAGATCGGTTGTTAAATCAAATTTTAAATTAAACTAGCTGATATACCTGGCATTTCTCGGGCTCTTTTTTGATGAAAGTTTGCAATATCTGAATGTGAACATAAAGAAAAAATGAACACATGAAAAAAAAAGCTTAAAATTAATTTAGTAAAAATTCATATTGAAGAATCAAAAATAATTCTTTTAAAATGCTCCCTATGGATGGCCTCTCCAACTACAGGCCTTTATCAGTTCTATTTGACTTTGCTCGTGTTGGACTGTTGTGAGTTTGACGCAGTGGAGAATAGTGTATATAGTTTCGAAAGTGGAAGGAAATAGAATGAAAATGAAATAATAGTCTGATCTGACGTTTCTTCATCTCTGGCTGTGACTTTAGTTCTCCTATTTCACTCGCAGCATACTTATTATTTAATTTTATCAGCACTTGTTGATGCAACATAAAATTATGAACACAAGACTGTTGGCACAAACTTTGCCTTGCATTATATATATATATATACACAGGGTGGACCAAAAAAACTCGCTACTGAAAATTTTTAAGTCCAATGGAATCGCTCACCCCTATGTGGACCATTTCCATTGGACTTAGAAATTTTCATTGGCAAGTTTTTTTTGGCCCACCCTGTATATATATTGTTGGTTCGTGCATAATATTGATGAGATGCCTTCTATTACTATGTGCTGCCATGTGAATATCGATTATTATTAATAATTATTATTTTTTAGAAATCTCACGTAGACAGTGACCTTCCTCTTGCTTTAAAGATCAAGTGTGCAAAGTTTCATCACAATCACGTGAATGGTAGGAACTTGTACGGGAGAAACAAAAATAGAAACATTCATTTTTTTATACATGTTTATAGATTTAATAATAAAATCCCACATTCACTTCCTTCTTTTCAAAAATTATTAATTAGTGTTAATTTCATCTCTGTATTTGATCACGTAATTAGTTGCCTCTCTCTTCTGGGGAAGGAGCAGATTGTGGTAATCAAGATGATTTGGTTGTTTAATCATTTTTCTTTTGAATTCTGTTTCAAATGTGCTTTGTAGATTTCAACAGATTCTCTGGTGGCATTGTAAGTGGGGTTTTTGAGATGTGCAGGATGTCTAAGATTTCTTCAATTGTTCCAAAACTGATTTGGATGGCAATCCAAAATTTTAAATGTTGTAAATAAATTCACATTCAAAAATGGATTTACTTTTCTCAACAATAGAAATCAGTATTACCAACTGATTTGCCATTCTGAAAACGCTGTGAACAATGTACCCTACTTACTGTCAGAGAAGAATTGGGTTTCGAAGATGGTGATGCAGAAAATGTTTGTGAATTGCTGGATTCAAATGCAAATGCCTTGAGTGAAGATGATGATCTTCTTGACATCAAACAATAACATGCTTAGAAGAATAGATGAATTGTAATGCAGAAGAGAATGTTCTAAAGATGTAGCACTTAAAGAATTTGACAGAATGTTTAGTAATTTAGAATCAATTAAACCGTGGATATGGATCCAAATATCAGTTACTTGTCACTGTATAGAGAATCATATTACTTGCTGTACAGAATTTTTTACTGAAAATGTAAAAGCTAAAAGTATTCAGATGACCCTTGTTAATCTTTCTCCAATTACTATGCATTGAAACAAATGAAAGGATGGGCATGTTTATAGTTTTTCAGTAACTCTTGCGCATACTCACTTTAGTAACTGTGAGCATACTGAATATATAAGGGTCAAACAAATGAAGACTAAAATTATTTATTTTATCCAAAGTGTAAAATAAGGAATTTAAAAATACTCTCCAAATGCGTTAAGGCATTTATACCACTGTGTAACAAGGCGTGTAATTCCTTTATGGAAGAAGTCTTTTGGTTGCGTGTGGAACCATTCCAAAACCTCTTCCTTCACTTCATCGTCCGACTGAAACCCATGGCCTTTCAGATGTTTCTTGAGATCCCCAAACACGTGAAAGTCATATGGGGATAAGTCAGGGCTGTAAGGTGGATGCTGCATTGCTTCCCAGTTGAACTTTTTGATGAGGTCTAACGTTGCTTTCGAGGTGTGAGGATGCGCGTTGTCATGGAGAAGAAGCACTCCTTCTGTAAGCAGTCCAGGATGCTTGCTTGCTATTGATGGCTGCACGCAGCGCCTTCAGTGTTTCCCATATTGTGCTGCGTTAACTGTGGTGCCTTTTTCAAGAAAGTCCAGTAAAATCAGGCCTTTCCGATCAAAAAACACGGTCAACATCACCTTCCCGCTGTTTGTGATTGCTTTTGATTTTTTCGGGGGTGATGACCCCATAATCCTTCCACTGACGACTTTGACGTTTGCTTTCGGACTGGAAATGAAAGCACCAAGTTTCATTCCCCTGTAACGATTCTGTCGAGAAAACTCTCTCCTTCCTGTTCATAGCGAGTCAAATGTTGCAGGAACATGGCCATTCAAACTCCAAGTTGTTCTGATCTCAAATGATGCGAGACGCATTGTACAAAGATTTTTCTGTAGTGCAGATGGTTCATGATAATGGAGTGAACAGTTCCACAACTAAAGCCAGTTTTAGCAACCACGATTGTCACTCTTCTGTTTTCCTTTAAGACTGCGTCAATTTTAGCTTTGGAATCATCCGTGATGGCACGGTTTGCTCGTCCAGGCATTGAACATCTTGCAATGATGACCATCCCTCCATAAACCTCTTGCTCCATGCCCAAACACGAGTGAAGGTTAGGCAGTCATTTCCACAGATGTTTTATAGGACATTTTTTGTTTCATTTGAACCATATGATGTTCCTAAACAATTATGCTGGATAAGTTTGGGTCGCCCTGTATATGGTCATGCATTGCCCTGCTGGAATAGTCCACCTTGGATGGTAGCCATGGCAGTGGGCCTGAAACCATCTCGTCTGCATATCATTGACAGGTTGGATTGCCCACTATAAACACTTAGAGCAGTTCAAGAGTCGTAGAATGTCTCACACCATAATATTTGGCAAAGGCCTTCTGGGCCATTGAGCCAAAGTGTGAGCCATTAGAGGAGGGGGGGGGGGTAGAACGACATGCTCTTCAGCCGCTTTCCTGCACGGCACCAACAGAAAACAAAAAAAAAATCGCTCTCTCCCAACAAAAGCCCTCACTCTCTGGCTTTGTTGTCGTCTCAATTTCTAGAAAAGCTGCATCAACAAAGCTTGGACAATATCAACATCAGCCATTGTTGCAGCCTACCTAAACTAATAATTGCCAAATGATCTGACAATTACAATATAAAAACCATTAAGATTAAATAACTCAAACCATTTTCAAACGATCGCAAACAAACTCCACCATACAATACCAAACAACCACACTCACGCCATGACCACGCCCACAACATTGGCTCCAAAACGAATCACACCACAACAATTAGTATAAACAACACACAAAAACGGCAAAAATACACAGAATTCCCAACACACTCAAAAACACACACTGACACCAGTCACACAATCATTGAGGTAGACGTAAGCATCATCCAAAATAACAATGTACGAGGGCTGTTTTTTAAGTAAAGTCCGTTTTGTAATAAAAACAAAACTACTATATATTTTTCAAAATTTTTTCTTTACCAGATTCTATGATAATGAAAATTTGATCCAGCAGAAGCTGCTATGATCGACAGATGAACTCAATGTATTTAATTAACCCTAGCAAGCAAAGAAAATTTTTTATTAATTCAATTTATAACAAAATAAATTTTTTTTTTAAATTTTCTCTGGCCTTTTGTTTGGGGACAACTTAAGCACCCGCTTAATAGCCCAGATTTCGCGTCAGTGGCTACCACCTGTTCCAGGATCTAAAGGAGTTCATCGGCAGCCTGTATTTCAGCGATGATGAACAAGTGAAAACTGCTTGGCTTTCCTCGCTGGTGGCAGACTTCTATGAAGTGATCTGGAAGTTCATTGAGCGCTATAACAAGTGCTTAAATAAATCTGGAAACTATGTGGAAAAATTAAAGGTATATAGAATCTGGTAAAGAAAAAATTTTGAAAAAATGTATAGTATTTTCGTTTTTATTATAAAATGGACCTTACTTAAAAAACTTCCCCCATACTTCCATATCTTGCTGCAAGATAGCTCTCGTAGCGCCTTCGACAGTTGCTCTTCCTTTCTGCAATGTGTCGTGGCGGCAGCTAATGAACACTATTCTTGTGACGCTTTTTCAGTTGCAAATCTTTGTTTATTATTTTATTTACGGTAACTTATGACGTTCCTACAATGTCTGTGATCCCTCTTTAGATTGCTGGATCTTTAAACTGAAGAAGCTGCTTGACCTCTCGAAATCCAGCCTTGTGTTCAGCTTGTGGAAAGTCGAGGATTTTGCCATTTCTGGTCAGTTGGAATTAACCCTTCCCAGGATTTTCTTTTTCCATTCACTATTGTTGATATGCCTTTCTTCATATTTTACATGCGCTAATTATAGCTAATAGCTATAATTAGCATCAGTAAGGGCAGTAAGGTCATCGGAAAGGCCAGAAAGTTGAAGCTAAATCTGGTACTATTATGTTGACGTCTTATTTGCAATTTTTGACCACAATGTGTGTAAACTAGAAGATTTTGCAATCCACCTCAACAGCTCCTATCCAACTGTTAAACTTACCTATGAAACTGAAGTCGACCAAAGACTTTCCTTTCTTGACTTCTTGATTATTGGAGAAAACAATGCCTTGCAGTTCAACATCCTTAGAAGAGAAACCAACAAACTAAACTACATCCACGACTGATTTCTCCCACCTTTGGAACCAAAAGATGATCACATTCATGTTCATGATCCAACGCACTCTGATTTTACCACTAAATACAAAAGGCTACAATGTAATCGACTACATCAAAGAAATAGCCAAGAAGAACGGTTACAACAAAAACGCCCATCAAGGACCTATTCCGGAAGAGGAAGTTCAAAAAGATATCGTATTTTACAAAACTGATTAATAGAAAGAAGACCGAAAGGATCGTCATCCCATACAAAACCCTCTCTGACCAAAAACCTGCATTCCGTCTTTAAAATCCCAAGGATGTGATTCATGACCACAATAAATCTGGCATTTATGAAATTAGTTGTGGTCAATGCCCAAACTCTACTGGGGTGAAACTAAAAGAAGCTTTATTACCAGATTCAAGGAGCATATATGGCCCATAGAAATTATGGTAGAATTGAAAATTCAGCCATGGCTAAACATTCTATAAATCAAGCCACTCATTTAATAGTAACAATTTAAAACTTAAACCAGTATCTTTTTGGACCCTCTGAAAAGCCTATCCATCCTCTCCATCAATCAAGAGCTATTACTCAATCTTGACCCGAGACCTATCAGTAACTCGCTCCTTATCAATTGGGGTACTAAAATTGTGAATATAAAAAAAAAAAACGCATCCTCCCGCCTGATGGGCTGCCTTGAGCTGTATATATCACAAGCTAAATTCTTTTAAATAATTGATGAAAATAGGAAAGAAAATTCCACAGCCTGGATTCAAACCAGGAACCTTCTACTCACCGTGCAGATGCACCAACCATTTGCGCCACTGCGGACATAGAAGCATTAATGCTAGCTACATGCCCTAAGAGCTGGTTGGAGCAGTAGCCAGTTCGCAGGCTGGGACTGTCTTTCCTACTGGCATAATATTCATTAAAGAATAATTATTGGATGTTCTTATGAGGATTTTTTTGCACGCCAAACCTCAGGTGTTTTAAATAATTGATGAAAATAGGAAAGAAAATTCCACAGCCTGGATTTGAACCAGGAACCTTCTGCTGTATGATGGAAGCTTTGCCTCCGAAATACATATGCGATACAGGTTTCTAATTTTGTTTTCTTTATTTTATTTTACATTTCTTTAATGTTTTCTTTCTGTATTTCTCTTTTTTAGTTTGATTTTTGTTTTATTTTTTCTGACTTTGCTTGGCATTTGTTTGTATTCAAAATTTTTTGTTTGATTCATTATAAAATATCTTTTGTTCACTTTTCTCTTTAATTTGTTTATTCTCTGTCTGGATTCCTTTTCCATTTTATTTATTTATTTATTTATTAGTACTGATAATCCAATATGTCCATCCAGGGCCTGTATGGCTAGAAGCCGACGAGTTAGGTCCCTGGATGAACCTGGATTAATGACTGCTGTATGATGGTCACAGTAGCGGGGGGGGGGGGGGGAAGATCATGAATCACGGATGGTCACCCATCCAGTGACTAGATGTGCCTGATGTTGCTTAACTTCACAGAAGTTGCATTTCAGTGAAAGCCCACCAGGCCACGGCCTCCCCCACATTTTATGTTTATATATTCGTTATTGTCTATTCTTATCCACATATTTAATCTAATCTTTACTAGTTTTATTTGTAATATAATTTATGTGCATTAATTTTCCTGCAAATTAATTTTTTCCTGTACATTTATTCTAGACCTGCCTTCGCCATCCTGATTGTCAAACTGCTCGAGAGAACCGTGATACAGTTTTTTGTCAGATGCGGCGAGCCATGGATCTCATTCATTTTGTTGTAAAAGATGGCGTTATGGATAATTTGGCTTCAGTAGAGCCTTGGCATAATGGCCATGCATCAGGAGGAAGTTCTGCCACCCCACCACGTTATATTGATTGGGACAACAATCACACCGTCCAAAATGCTATTAAAAAATTTGAGGTAAATGTTTTTAATTTACTTTTTTGAATTATATTAATAAAATATTAGAAAATGGCTAAATATTTTGAAGACATTTCTAAATTGGGCTGTTTTAGGACATAGTAGAAATGACTCGCATGACTCTGGTTGGACCTAGTTATCGAGATAAGCTCATCAGTGCCTTAGACACTATAGCAGAACGTACTCAAGATTTTACCGATTCAGCTTATACAAGTCATGAACACCGAGAAAGTATTTTACTACTATGTGATAGGACCAAGTTAGAATTAAATCAACTCTTAAGAATTGGAATCAGTATGGTATGTAAATTTTTAATCAAAAAATTAATTAGCTTAATATATATAAATATTTAACTCTCTGTTGCTATCTATATAAATATATTTTACCTTTTTGATTTAAAAAAAAAAAAGTATATTTAGATGCTAACTGTACTTTCTGATGAAGTAAAATACAGTAACATTAAAGGAGATTCAATACAGAAACCACTAATCCACACAACAAGAGTTTAATGACCCAGATGCATATTTAGGGGGCTTTGCCTCCTTTATCATTGACTAAATAATAAAAGAAACAAGGATTTATAATTACAACAAGGAAAAAATGGTCCAATCAACAGACTTTACAAAAACATGAACCATGGCTAGACTTTACGTTAAATATGCCAACCTTAGAAAGTATTTTGATATATCTTTTAGAAGGTACATGGGCAGAAATATTAATTAAAGGGCATTCAGGGCATTTTTCCCCCGGGCGGCACTAATGGCATAGCCGATCAGTGAACAAGTTTGGTATTTATGACCTCATTGTGGATAAAAAAATGGAGATCCGCTGGCTGGGAAAGATATTCAAAGGGTTTCTTCTCTGCGAAATAGTATCGAAGAATCAAAGTCATCGACTGCATTGAACGCTTGATCATGCCATGATGAGATGAACGAAACAGATTGCGATCTAACGTACAGGTTTTACCTGAACTTGTTTCATTGTGACACTTCTCAATGTTTAGTAATGATCTAGAGAGATTGATGTGCTTTGCCTTATATGATGGTTCATATGCTTATCTTTGCCATCGAAAATGGCGTTCTATTGAACTCTGTTAATTTATGAAAATGGAATGGGAAGATGGTGCTGTTATGAAAATGTGACGTGCTACCCCCTACCCAAATGTGCATAAGATACGAACGGCCCAAAACGGGGAAAGCAATACGTCACGGGTTCGGAACCTGGAATGAATCCGATAATAAACTGACTCTGAGATGATAGATTATTCTCACTTATTTTATTTCGCATAAGCATACACAGAAACGCAAGGACAGTCAGTGTTCTCCAATAATCTTACACTAATATTGAGGGGCCCCTCTCACGACTAAATCTTTACAACAGCACTTAATCATTAAAGTGGGTGGCAAATGACACCTTGGGTGCCCGATCGGGAAGACCTCCGCTGCTCATATGTTTTCAAACCAATTTAAGTATCTAATAGACGTAATCACACCTTAGACAGAAACTGCCTGTTCACCAGAACAACTGATTCTTGTGTAAACATACAGTGTCGACTCCCGCATAAATGTCCTGTCAACCTTACCACTCGTAAGCTTATAGTGCTCCCTTTATTATAGGCACGGTGAGGGGAGGAGCACAGTAACCCCCCCTTGGCGAGCGACAGAGTATGAAATTATGAAGTGCTAGAGTGATTCTCTTTCGGGAAAGGTGGAGACGAGTTCATTAATCAGCACCAATCCACATAGGAAAATTTGAGCACCTAGCTGAACAGCTTCCTCAGGCGTTCCCTTAAAGGTTTTGGCTTTCATATGAACAAACAGCGGCGCCCTGCCCGCACACATAAATTACCCTTAAATTATCTAAAAGAAATATATATAAATGTTTCCATACAATGCTTCAGTGTTCACATAATACACTCCTAAGGGACAATAAGGCAATTACGAACATACAAAGAAGGTGCAGAAAACAATTATCCATTCTATATGCGTTGAGAACACGCATGCAGTACTGCTGTTGGTATCCAGAACGTTCTTAACACTTTACTAACAAAGTTATAATAAGAGTTATTCTGATGCACCTGAGAAGCTATTTGCGCGAATGTTTGCTACACAACGGGGCAGAAGACGCAGCCGCATCCTTGGGCGCATGATAAGGCGTACAAAAAGTCACTCACCATTCGTTGTCTTCTCAGCATAAATTAATACCACACGGTAGTTGCAGTTTACTCAATATCAGCTTTTATCACAAAGTAGAAATATTGGGAACGGTATATCATCAATTCGAACGAAGGTCCGCCATTACGTATGTCTCACTTGCTTCCCTGCTTAGCTCTGCTTATCCTCGGAAGATTAATTATATTGCAAAATGCAAACAATTGCATAACGAACTTAAATAAAACAACAGCAATTGTACTGTTGTGTTGAGGAAGGTAGCCCATACAGCTTCACAGAATACGAGTTCCATTTCTCGTTGGAAGAGAAAAGGCGACCGCTCAACACAGCAGCAAGCCCAGCAAGAGCAAAATTCCATATCTAAAAAAAAAAAAAAAAAAAAAATAACTAAGAACGAATTTAAATCCCAGTATTTTCTATAGTGACAATACATTTTTACCAACAAAGCAACCATTGTTGCTGAAGGCTACGTACAAATTACACAGTAGCAATAAAGCGAGCCCACAACAAACAACAAAAATTATAACAAAAAAAAGAGCATCGACATAACACGCTCGTCCCGGCGATTCATGAGCGGCGCTCAAAACGAGGCGGACGCTCTCAATATGTACAAAATTAGTTTAAACACCCATCATTTCACACATTTACAACATAACCACTCCCATTACACGAATATATCTTAACAAAACACTGCATACCTCGACAACTCACACACGATATATTTAAAATAAACAGAAAGACAACATTCGCGCACAGCGCTCATGCACACACTCTCCCCCTCCCACAGCCACTCGTTCGTTATTCCCCCTTCCCGTCGGACATACGTAAAAAAAAAACAAAACAACTGACATCAAAATGTCACAAAAACCTCCAGAAATAACCAAAACTGGATGGGTATGTGACATGATTTGCATGTAGAAATGTTTCCATTGGTGACATGTCAATTGCATCCCAGACATTTGTGTCCTGTTAAATTAAAACTCAATAATATGTCATAATTAAAGAATACATTCAATCCTACCATCATATTAATAAAAATTGTGTTTCAGTATGATTGTACTAATTGAAAAATGGATTGTATAGGGTGGCCCATAAATAAGTTCAGGTGTTTGACAGCTGATAACTCCATTGTAGACAACAATTTATTTAATCTGAGAAGTGGTATATATTATCAAAGGATACAAAAATGTTTCTCTATGTGCGATTTTCCAGTGCAATATCAATCTGTGTTTCATCGAGATTGATTACTGCTTGGAGGTGCAAAACCACGTTTCCACACCCCTTGCGACAGAATTCAATAGGAACCGCATTAAATTCTTGGGTTATCAGTTCATTTAGTTCCTCGATGCCGTCAATAAGGTGGGCTTAAACTTTCACTTTGAGATGGCCCTACAAGAAGAAATTGGGGGGGGGGGGTCTGATCTGGGGACCGGGCTGGCCATTTGACGGAGCCATGGTGTCCAATCCACCTTTCAGAGATGCGTGGACATCCAAAGTGTAATAAGGCGGGGCCCCGTCTTGCTGCCACCATCTTACAGATTTAATATACTTTGCTCCATTCAAAAGTTGTAGGCTGAACTTATATCCATTCAGTAGTATGCATTTTATTGAGTAAAATTGGATTTAAAATTTTATTAAAACTTTTGCTAAATTATATGTAGTTGATTGATAACATCCAAGTAAGTGCTTTGAATGGGAGGTTATCTTTATGGGCTTTAACTACTACAATGGACTGTATAAAATCAATTTATTAAGACATTAAATTGAATTTTTTTAAATTTTACTACATCATCTTTCTCAGTTAATTGACATTATATTATTATTCGGAATCATTCACAAAATACATTGGAGAAGGGGGGTTTTGAAACTGGCAAAAGTGAATCGTAAAACGGGGTGGGGTATCAAAATATGAAGGTTTGCCTGTATATTCCTAAAAAAAAACAAAAAACAAAACACTCACCCCTACTTATGCATGTGGTTATGGCGCCTATTTATGTGAAAAGATTTCCTTCTTTAAGAGGGATATTCAATTCAAATTACGTACAGTTGACCTAAGAAATATTTATTTTTTGCATATTAGTTGTTGAACCATTCGGATATGTATGAGAGAAAGACGAGACACAAAAACCCTGGAATACAATAAATAATAGTTAATAATTAAAGGAGTCACCCTGTGGTGATTTTTTTTCATTGTTTTTCCATTGAGATCGAGACTTTTGAAAATTGATGAAAATGGGTGAGAGGGAGGGGGTAGCTTGATTAATGTTAAAAAAGGGGGTTTCCTTTTGGAAGATAGAATCATTGTCAATAAAATTTTGTGCATCTCTTCAAATATTTACTTTTAAAATGAATTACAACAATGTTCCTTTAATCTGTTTAGAGACCAATAAATTGCTTTTTTTTTAAAAAAAGCCTTGGGGCATTAATAAGATAAGCTACATAAAAAAAAGTTTTGAGATATAACCATTATTGTATTTCAGATTTACACTAAATCAAGGATTGGGAGTAATAGTGATGGCATCTGTTCAAGAATCAAGATACTGTTTGGTTTTGACATTTCACATTTCTGACTAGATGTTATTCCGTTTGTGGCAATCTTTTTTTTTTTTTTTTTTTCAAATCAAAATATTGCCTTTGATAAAATTGTTTTTAACAAATGCACATATAAAGAACTTTATATCAAATGTGATCTGTATCTATATTAGGACACAAATAAATGACAGTTGTCTGAGATAAATTTGCCCTAGAACAGTTTTTTTGTTTTTGAGTGAACTATCCATCTAATTATGATGCAGTACTTTTTTTTTTCTGTATGGGTTTGTAATTGCATGCAGAACAAATGAAAATTGGTTCCTATCTGCTACGGTTTTTGAGATAAATTGTGTACATGTTTGAGTTTGCATAATCGAGTCATGGGAAGGTCACCAACAGATACCCTACCCCATGACTTTCGATTTTTTGGCTTCAACAGAGTCTTTAATTCTGTTGGAACTGACACATGTTGTTGTGTAGGTTGTGCACTGTACAAAGGCACCTCATCAAGGGGGGACGGAACTTTATTGCTACAATAATTACTTGGAACTTTTTATCATTACAATTTAAACTGTAAAAAAAGGGATAAAATTTATATAAAAATAAACGAAGTTATCTGGAACTCAAAACTTTGATTAAGGGTGTTAGAGTTTAGTTTGCACAAAGGCACAACTTATCTTCATGGCAGCCCCAAATTCTACGATAATTATCAAGTAATTTGAAGGGATATAGACTCTTTGACCAACCTGCATATATTGCCCCCTAACTCGTATTTGTATCCAGGCTGAAGAAGATAGATAATATAGCCATCAAAATGTACATACTTGTGTGGTGTTATAAATATTTGTGGAAAAGTGGTTTCCTTATTCTTTAAACTTCAGTTGATTTCATCCACAGTTTTTTGGTAACCCTATTTAATATAAATGTTTATTATATTTTAGGATCAGAAAGATTCAATATCTCCAAGTGATGAACTTGAAGGTGCAATTATTAAAACCCTCAAAGCTTCTAAAGATTTAAAGCAACAAGTAAATAATATACATGAAATAAGACTTAATCAAGTTGAACAGTTTATTTTAAAAAAAATTTTTATTGTAAAAAGTAACCTATTTTAACTTTATGCTTCCAGTTGCAAGATACAGCTTTAGATCAAGCAAATGAACTACTAAAAGCAGATAACATGGATGCCTTGAGTGCACTTCGTAATGCTTCTATGGCTTCAGATGCAAAACGAATGGATGAATATGCTTCCCACTTTAAAGATCATGTGGAACATGTGCAAGAGGTAAAATTAAAAAAAGGTTTTTTATGTTTCTAGGCATTTATACCTGCTTTAAGTAGGAGAAAAACATCTAAAACATAAAATAAAGCTTCTTGTGAAGACATATTATAATTACAATTGCTCTGAAAACAAAAGCAGTTTACGAAGACGTTCGTCGCACATATTATACTTATTCATCATCTTATCATTCATGAAATGTCCATCTCTGTCAAGTGGTTCCCTATCTCAAAATACTCTGTTTATAGTCTACCATCTGTAGAATTTTGACCCTTAAAGTTGGAGACACCTTGTATAAATAAAAGATTTAATAAGACAAAAATTTGACTTTTAAAAATTTCTGTATCCATTGATTTCCGTGACATTTAATTGGATCAAAATAAAAATTATTTATCTGGTATTCTAAACTGAAATTGGAGATTTCTTCAAAAAATTTAATATCATCTGCATAGACAAGTAATTAGGCAAGACCTATAAAAGATAGTGGATAGGAACGCAAGTGTTCTTTTAGTTTTCAATGTAGTCTCACTAATTTTCTGCAAGACACAAAAAAATGAAGTGTCCTTGATTTACACTATTGTATCACTTCATTAATGATGCTATCATCTCATTTAACAATGTCAAAAATAGCAATGCCGCTACTACTTGCAGGTGCAATGGACTCGGGAAAATTTGATAACTATCTGGTAATGTCTGAAAAGAAGAGTCTTGAGTTTTATTTCAACTGCAGCTGTTAGGAGGGGCTAGAAAGAATAGACAAAAACATCCATGCCATTCTGTGAATAGAATTTGCAGGGGTAGAAATTAACTATTAAGTGTAGTTGCCCAATTTCAAATGTGGTTGCCGACATGGAGTAGAATGACATTTAGATTATCCATTAGAAGTTAGCTTTACTCAAGTATGATCACGAAGATAAACACATTGAAATAAACCAATACTGAAAACATCGGTGTCTTAAGTTTTACCATAATCATACCCTTTCTATGATTACGGTTTACTAACAAAAATAATTATCTAATGAAATCTTATAACGAATCTGTGTAATCATTGACATTACTCACTCCTGTATTCAGAATGAGTGCTCTTGCTCTTCTTGATGAAGACCATTACTGAATACAAATTGCATATTATTGAATTTGTACTCTACAATGGTTTGACCAAGAGCAAGAATGCTCATTCTGAATACGGGCCTCAGAGTCTGAATTGCCTTCTGATTCAGTCACTGGTCTTGTTGTTTCAATTATACCACTAGCATCTTCAATCTCAACTTCAACAATATCAGCTTCAGGCCTTCTCAGTTTACCCTTACCATAGGGTTTAATAATGGACCGTTTAGACCGATTCTCAGTGTTAAACCATAAACTAATGGCTTCCAAAAGTATACAGGTCATTAGAGAATTTTCCAAATTGTGGTACCTTTTCTCTTCTGGCAAACTTTGAAGTTTTAAATGACAACTCCACTCAAAATTTTTTTGGCAGAATATCATTATTTGAAACAAATAAAAAACAACTGCAGCAATAGAAAAATTTTAAAACCATTATTTCATTATGAAAATCGCGTTTAAAGTGTGAAAAATGCTACTTCCTGGCGCTCCATTTTGTATTGGCTGACATCTAAGATCGATGTCACAGAGGGACTCGATTAGGCTCCAGTCCCATAAATATTAGAGAGCTCCTCTTCCATAGCGATCCCTAATTAAATTAAATCATGCCTACTATCGTAAAAAAGCACTTGTATAGAAATAAATGCATGGTATCCCTGAGGACATCACTTCTTCTTGACCTTCGTGATTTTTGTTCGTTTTATATACTTCACGTTCGATTTGAAATTTTTCATTTATGCCACGTTATTATTTATATCTTGAACTTTCATTTTAAATAAAGTTATATACAAACCTAGCGTCAATAAACTTCGGACACCAAGTAATTTGGCTAAAAACACAGTGAAAAGTGCATACAGAGGATTGCAGGCTAATGAAAATAGATTTACTGAGTATATGTAACAATATCAACATCGATTTAGAATCGATTTAATGGTGTGAAATAATTTATTCAAATTTATGTAAAATGGCGTTGTCAACAGGTTTCAAAGAACTTCGTACACAAGGGGTCGCCAGCATATAGAACTTTCCTGAAGGCTGTAGAAACGCCCAGAATGTTTTGCATCAGGCTTTAAAAGCACCTTCCACGCGACAGAGCACAGTATTCGTGTTGTTTTGAACCATGGGACGTGGTAAGCCAGTAAAAACGTGTATACGGCAAAAAATTATACAGCAGTTCCAGAATAACAAATCCCAGCGAGCTATTACCCATGAATTATCAGTTCCACTCTCTACTGTTAATGGGATCATCAAGCATTTCAGAGAAATCGGGAAAACAGACCCAGGGACTGCACCAGGCAAGCAGCGATTATTGAATGTTAGGGACCTATGAGTATTTCGACGTTACATTGTGAAAAACAGGCATGCTCCCATAAGTGAAATGACTGTTTGGGCTCGAGAATATTTTCATATACCCATATCCGAAAGCACAGTCCGCCGTTACATCAGAAGATGCAACTACCGTAATTTTCGGGAGTAACGCCGCGGCGTTTCTGTTATTAAAAGTTAAAAATTCGGCGTGTGCGGCGTATCAGCCACCGCGGCGCTACTACCGGAGATTTTACAAAAAAAAAAAAAAAAAAAAAAAAAAGAAGAAGATATAATCTACACTTGATTAAAAATTCACTCCGATAACGATCGAGCGTGATCGTCCATCGACAGCGGGTGATTCACTCGATAATAAAGCACTCTTATCATCGACGAATTTATAGTATCGATGGATTTTATCGACGTTTTTATCGAATGACTTTGGAAACATCGATGGAAAATATCGATGTTTTCCGCAAATCGCGCAGTGTAATCAGTCATCAACAGGAAATAAATTATTTCAAATAATCCACGCTTTTAGTGTGGCTTTTTGCCCAGAGAGGCCATTTGGCTAATGATCAACTGGTCTAATTTTCGCGTTCGTCAATAGAGGGCAACCAATCAGAATAATCGACGTCCGCTAGAGGTCACCAATCAGAATAATCGACGCCCGCTAGAGGTCAACCAATCAGAATAATCGACGCCCGCTAGTATGACACCTGTTGCGATATATAAGGGGTCGCTTTTGGTTTCATGGCAACCAGTATTTGGTTTCAATTTCAACGAGCATAATCTCCCAGTATTTCTCTCTCCAACGACTTTTGACTTTCGACCGTTTATCTTTATTTCATTCCGATTCGGAAACATCGGATTTTGAAGGATTCGACTAATAAAATACATCTTATAAATATTGAATTTTGGTTTGTTTATTGGATTTCTTATAAAACGCGATTATACAAAACGGACCGTGTGTGATGGGAGAGAGGGGGGGGGGGGTGCGGCGTATCTGCCGCCGCGGCGCTACTCCCGGAGATTTAACATTTTTGTTAAATTTTGGCGTGTGCGGCGTATCAGCCGCCGCGGCGTTACTCCCGAAAATTACGGTATTACTTATACGCTACAAAGAGGAAGCCATTTATGAGCACTGTAACTAAGCGTCGGCGGGTAGCATGGGCCAGAACCCATCTAAAGTGGACCCTTGCTCAGTGGAATAGTGTTCTGTGGTCCGACGAGTCCACCTTTGCAGTGATGTATGGCAACAACGGTCGCAAGGTGCTAAGGACCAAGCACGAAAGTAATCGTCCCGACTGTTACCAGAGGAAAGTTCAGAAGCTTGCATTGCTGATGGAGTAGGGCTGCATGAGTGCAGCCGGGACAGGATCGCTTCACTTTTGCGAGGGCACTATTAACTCTGCTGCCCATATAAACATTCTTCAACAGCATCTGCGTCCATCCCGCCTAAAGTTGTTCAATAGAAGACCAAGCATCTTTCAGCAGGACAACGCGAAACCTCATGCTGCTCGGAACACCAAGGCTTGGCTACAACAGCAGCGTTTCAGGGTGCTTGACTGGCCTGCCTGCAGCCCAGATCTGTCACCCATTGAAAATGTATGGCGCATTTTAAAGCGAAAAGTCAGACAGCGGAAGCCTCAAACACTGCAGCAGTTGCGGGCGTGTATTTCCGAAGAGTGGGACAAAATTCCAGTAGAAACAACGCAGAAGTTAGTGTCCAGCATGCCTCAACGACTTCGGAGCGTCATTCGTCGGAAATGTGACGCCACTCAGTGGTAATGTGCAATAGACGGTACGGTGTACGAAGTTCATTGCAACGTGTTGAAAACGGAACATTACAAAAAGTCGCTTATTTAATTTTCTCGTTTTTTTTTAATGTTAAAATGCTATATCACAGTTGTATTAAAGCTCTGTGCACTCAATTAGTTTCGTTGTACTTATCCAAAATTCTGTAGATGTCCGAAGTTCATTGACGCTAGGGTTGTATTAGGGTGGAGTTATCCTTTAAAGCTTGTATTCTCAGTTCTACATTTGTGTCATTAAACCTCTGACTACATCTTTGAATGTTCGATATCATAATACAAATAAAATGATTACCTTCAACTGTGGATCTTACTTCAGTAAACGCACTAAAAAAAATCAACTGCTTTTCCGCAAACAAGATTTATTGACCATGAATGTATATTTTGAACTCCGTGAGTTCATTTTTTAACATGACTGAATTGTTAGATACCATAGTTGCTGTTGGCTGTTTCTCATAATTGTCAATTTTCATGATGCAGACCTCCATTTCTGGCACTTTGAAATGTCAATTCCGCAAGGATTCCCAGACTAGTTTTTAGACACCTACCAAGTGGCCGACAACTCGTATCTGATTGCTGATTCTTTGTCGATGTTTATACGCCCGGGCAACCAGGATTAATAGAGTGTTTATCGCAATGAATGGGCGAGGTCAAAAATGCAAACACCGAGTTGGGTTGGTGAAGCAATGATTATTGCTCGATTGTTAACGTATTGTTGACTATCGTAGCAATAATGATTTTCTTCACTAACTGAACTCGGTGATAGGATTTTTGACCTTGCCCAATATTCAGTGTGGGTAGCCAGCCGGGCAACCAGCAATGAAAAACAGGTTGTCAGAATGAATTTTTGATAGTCTGTGGCAACCAGGCAACTGCTAATTTCAAACCCTGAATTTGTGACTGATGGTCATTAGAGCCAGAGGACCTGTGCCCTAATGCTCTCGTATACAAGGATACTGCTAGGCCTCATGTTACCTGCACCACAACAGACTTCGTACAGCATACCTTCTATTGGCAATATACAGGGTGGTCCATTTTAGTGTAGACACGAAAATATCTCGAAAACAAAGCATTCTACAAAAAATGTCCAACATCAAAAGTGAATTACTTCATGGGGGTAATTCATTAGCCAAAAAATTAGCCCCCCTCCCCCCTTGTGAGAGGGGGGGGGGAGTAACTTTGAAATCTTAAATAGGAACCCCTATTTTTAATAGTATATTCACATTGTACACAATATTCGAGAAATGTTTTATTCTTGGTGTTTCAATTGATCCAACCATTTATGAGATAGAGGCCTTGAAAGTGTGGAACTTTTAAAGTTTTGAACCCAATTTTATTGATGACGACAGAGATAGCGAGTGGGTCTTGCAGACATTCCTATTCTACTTTTTAATGGTCTTTAAGAATCCGAAGTCAGAATTCAGAATTTCTAAAAACCAATATTTTTCACTACACCCACACATTCACAGACTCTGCCTCCATAGGACTGCTGCCCCCAAGACTTTGCTTGTGCACTAAAAAATTTTGAATATTTCTACAACTCATTTTTAATGGATCTGCAGAATTACAACACTGGGGTGAAATTTGGAATTTTAATTACAATTTTGCGGTTTTCATTTAACTCTCCCTCGTATTAAAGGTGAACCCCACACACAAAACAACTTTGTTTGAAATGAAAGATGAATGTCTCAATAACCACGCAGCATATAAAAATTTTCAATTCGAATTCAAAATTAATAAATGAAAAATATTCATTTTTCCCTCCCCCTGTGATCAACACTGGCACCATATTTTGTGATGTCACAACTTGCGAAGGAGTTTTGAAATCATGACGTCACACATTGCAGCAAGAACGGTGACAAAAACCAGAGCGATAGGAACTGTAGCAATTTTATATTTTCTAAGCAAATTAATTTTCTGTATTGTCTGCACCTGTTTTGTTTTCTGAATAAGTTATTAATTATGATTTAAAAAATGAGATATAAATAAAAACATAAGTTGAAAATAATTAAACCATTACTAACAAGAAGAATATTTCAAAGGCATGAATATTTCCTTACCGCATTTATTTATTTAAGTAGTTATCATTATGTATATACCATAGGAGAGAAGACAGGTGAGCCGTGACACTCCTATATTTGTGGCGGGACGAGCTAGTGACAAAGGGCAACAACTGATTTCAGCAGTGTGAACTTGACGAACCCCCCACCCCCCACCCCCACTGCAAGCGGCAACGGGCAACAAGCTGTCGCTAGCGACCAGGTCGCTTGTGATTTTTTTTATTTGCGGCATGCCTTAGAATGGCAAGCTCCTCGAAAAAGCACAATGCTTTAAAATAAAATGAGCGCAAGACGCTATTCACATTTGGATACCAGTTCCCTCGCTTGTAAAAGGCTTCTTAATCGATTCTGATTGTAGAAATCTATGAAACGTGAAGTTTCTATCGGATTTCTTATTTACACACCCAAACAGAGAACAATTTAAAGGCATTCTGATAGAAAAAAAGATAGCAAACTCTTGCGATATGTTGAATTGAAACAACTAGATGACGAAATTCCCTCAGGTTCTCGCAATAGGAAATAACCTCGTGTTCTGCCGTGTTCTCTGGAGAAGAGTTCGGATGATCAGGGGGCCAATTTTGAATCTTCCAAGGCATTTTTCTTAATAAAATATTGAAAAATTTTGAATGGTATTTATCTTATTAACCTGGATTAATGTTATGATGCAAAAAAAAAAAAATGAAAGTTGAATTTTTCCATGGAGTTTACCTTTAAGATACCTTAGTTTTAGAAATAATAAGATGGCATTGAATGGCATAATTTAAGTAAATGAATATAAATCTGTTATTAAATTATTTTTCTGATTTTTAAAATTCAATTTTTATGAAGGTGTGCAAATTACTGAGGCATGTAGCAAGCACAGATTCTCTTCAAGTTTCAGCGAAGCAAAGTGAATCCAATATAAGAATATTTGGACCTCAGGTATGAAATAGATGTAAACAACTTGTCATATCTTGTTCATAAAATTGTCAAAGTACCGTAAGTATTCTACTATAATGCAATCTCTTATAAACGGTGGCGCAAAAAGAATGCATGGATTTAACTGGCGTAGTATCATTGGCGGGAGTGAAATGGCTGGGTGGGGGTCCTGTTTTTTGTAGGTTAGAGCGTCCAGTTTCAGTTTCAGTAGCAATGGCGCAATGGACCGTGCAGCATTGCATTTTCGCTGTTGAACATCTCTTCAAAAGTAATGACTCTATGATTACAGTTCAATGGCTTTTCCGTACACACTTCAATGTTCCACGAAATGGTTCAATACCTGATCACAACACAATATTGCGTTGGGTTGCCTCTTTTCGCACAACTGGATCAGTCATGAAGCAGAAGTCACCTGGTCGTCCTCGCACGGTGCTAACGCTGGAAAATGTCGACAGAGTAATAGCGTCTGTTCTTCAAAAACATGAAAAACATGACAATTCATAAATTGGATACATTACCAATTGTAGTGATGTGAATACTGATCAAAATAAAGCCAATTATACTTGTTTGAAATCCATGCTTTCTTTTTGTGCCACCCTTTATAATGCGATCTCATTTTCAAAGCACAAAGAAACATTAAAAATTTTACCCTCTTGTGTAATGCGATCCCCATTTTTTTAATTCGTTGCTAACTTATGAGAAATAAAATATGCAAAAATGTATAGAAAAATCTCTATTTTTTACGATTTGAAAAATGAATAATCTGGATTCTATACAATTAAAAACTTCAAAATCTGATTCATTATCACCTGTTTCTTCAAAAAGTTCCTTAATACAGTACAGATGGTATTTAGTAAAAAATAATAAAAGGTTGTTTAATTTTGAAGAAGACAAAAACAATACAGTTATTGTAGATTACATGTACTTTTATTGTATGTTCATTTTTGGAAATTATTAAAGTACACATTATGTATTCATGCATTAAGTACAGTAATAAACATTCATTTGAACTTTATAAAACATTCTTTGACTTTTCAGGAGATAGAACACAGTGGCTGTTAAAAATTTTACTGGTCGAAAATTTATTTCACTTTTCACCTTTATTGTTACAAATTTATTTAATGCCATGCCATAGGCACCGAATTTGTAGGGGCATGAGACTTTTTGTTCCCACAAAAATTTGCAGTATAAGGTTATTTTCTTACTTTGACCATTCTTCTGGATGGGTTGCCCCCACAATATTTCCTGAAGTCGGCACTAATGTGCCATGCCTATATTGTTCAATAAATGGCAGTAAGAGAAATTATAATACTGTAAATAAAACGTGATCACAGTGATTTTTTTCGCCATTGGCCACCATCTTGTTTTTGAGAATTCACTTTTCCATTAGCTTTTGGAGACGAAAAATTGAGGAAAAAAAAAGGGAATTAATGTACTTTATATTGTATAAGGGTTGTACTAATGAAAACGAAAATTATTTATTTTATCCAAAGTGTATACAAGGAATTTAAAAGTACTCTCCAACTGCATTAAGGCATTTATCCCACTGTGTAATAAGGCGTGTAATTCCTTTATGGAAGAAGTCTTTTGGTTGCATGTGGAACCATTCAAAAACCTCTTCCTTCACTTCATCGTCCGACTGAAATCTGTGAATTTTCAGATGTTTCTTGAGATCCCCAAACACGTGAAAGTCACATGGGGATAAGCAAGGGCTACATTGCTTCCCAGTTGAACTTTTTGATGAGGTCTATTGTTGCTTTCGACGTGTGATGAAGCGCGTTTTTGTGGTTAGATTTTTTCCCTTCCATTACACCAGTGTTGGGGTTGCAAAAAATTCTTGGGGGGGGGGGGGGGTCGAGAAAATTCATGGAACACACAAAACATATGAAACATTAGGATACCCATGTTTCGGGTCCTTTTGAATGGTTCAGGGGTCCTTTGGAATTTTTAAGTGTGAAAAGGGGTCGCGAGACAAAAAGCTTAAGAAATACCTCCTTAACTGTCTAGTGTATTTTCAGGATGAAATGACTCCTGATCTTCTAAACCATATATTTACTAGCAGAGACAATCTGGCATTGTCTGGGACAATTAGAGTTGTAGCTAAAAAGAGCAACCTCAAGAAGTTAAAAAATAACTCAAATTGGTGTTCAGTAATTCTATATTTTATTCTTTGAGACAGCAGTGACCCATGGCCTTCCCAATGGTTGTGACAACCTCTAAATTTCCACAGTCTTTTTATAGAGTCTAAATTTTTTAATCATTTTTCCAGTGACACATACATTTTGTAACGTGCTAGTAAAGACGGATCGTGTTTACCTGCACGCACAGCCAACGCCTCAAAAATGACGCGTAAAAATATTTAAAAGAAAACCTTTCCCTTACCAAAACGAGACAATAAATACTAAAACCCAGATTAATAGCGAAAAAGTAATAAGTTAGCCAGAGAGGACACAAAAAGGTTCTCTAAAGAATAGTAAAAAGGAATACCGGGAAAACTTACATTAATTCCAATTAACAATGAGAAAAGTAAATACTTTATTAGAAGGATCACGCTTTCCTTCGAGAAAAATCAAACGAAGAAATACTAGAAACTACGTTATTCTTAATTAACGATAGTGTTTAATTCCCAACCCCAAGATTACTCAACGTCAAGGAATAAAAAGGAGAAGGAATCCAAATAAATATTTTCTTTTATTGCTGTCAGAAACGAGAGAGATACGGATAGTAACAAATTCAAAACATTGGATGAGTAAGTTAAACAGTGTAAGCTTGAACGACGAGAGAATTGAAGTGGCACACCGAAGACACGCCCGGTAAAGGAGAAATTCAAAGTTCAACAACGAAGAGAGACTTGATGACACAGCAGAATAAGAAAGGAAGGCCACGAACTAAAATCATAGTTCGAACTGCTAAATGGCGAGGACACGCTGCTCACACTGCAAATAGAAAACAACCAACAGCAAAATAGCAGAAAGTAAAAATTGGAAATAAAAAAAAAAATTCAAATTTTCATAACTTTTCAGAGGACTACAAAAAAAAAAAAAAAATAAATAAACATTATATAAAAGCATAAATAAGAATATCTTCAAAAAAAAAAGAAAAAAATAGAAGGTAATGGTTAAAGTACTAATAACCAACAAACCATGGACCTCCTCCACCAGGAATCGTAAGGACAAATAACAAAATTATGCTAAATTTAAAAAAAACGAAGAAGACAGTAAGGAGAGGATCAATACGGGAAGGAAGGACAAGACGGACCGAAGGGCGGATACACATAACGACAGGCATTGTTTGGGCAAGACTGAGACAACATGGATGAGGTCCTGAAATAGAAACAAGAAAATTAGAAGAAAAAAAAAAAAAATGAAATCGCATCACAAAGAATTATAAGTTTTCATTTAGTGAGCTCAGGGCAATACAAATAAAGAGCCTAAGTTATTGGAAATTCATAAGCTAAAATAAAGTCAAAAAAAAAATTAAAGGAATTCTTTTAAACACAACTAAGAAATCTTAACATAGACAATAGAACTTCATCAGAAGGGCTTGTTTTCCGTAGTAGACTAATACACTGCATGACGAGGGTTTACGCACAAATCTAAGTCTAATGACGAACAAGCGAGTCTATCCAGACACGGCTACAAGAAAGCATCAGCGCAGGAATCGTGATGAACACATCTTATCTTGTACGGGGCAAGTCACGCCTAAGTCCGTTGAAATAAAATCGTTAGACGATCCGAAGAATAATTGAAGCTCAACCAATCACTGGGACAGTATAAGAACAAAAAAAAACTGCAAACAAACGACGATCAACTTCATATTGAAGGATTACGCACAACCAAATCACGAAGGCGAACCGGAGTCAACCCGGTGAAATCTTAATCAAAGATTGGACAACAAGAACAACAAAAATCTTCTAACTGAATAGCCATCTCTACATCCAAGAGATGACAGAAGAGCTGATGTTGCTTCCTCGGAGATCGAGCTGAATCTGCCCAAACTATCTATCTTAATTCTTCAAGAAACCTACTAGAACCGAAAAATTTAAATAACATGCCCGCGCGACAGACTATCCGAGTTCCTAGAAATGAAAATACACAGTCACTCCAGGAAAACGAGCCGTTCAATACAACGTCATCTGAACAATGGAAACAAAGAGAAGCGTGAAACTTTTAACAATAGAGTTAACGAGGAACCTCCGAGAAAGAAAAGATAATTAATGAAAATTATATTACTTGTTTAAAAAAAAATAAAAAGATTAAACTATCTTTTAAAAATTAAATCCTTAATAAAGTCAAAAACGCAATAAAACTTAACGGCAAAAAGGTATCGATTTCTCATATTAATAAATCAGGAAAGTACATTCTAAAAAAAAAATCATAAGTCGCGACAAAGAGAAAGATGCCATTAACTAGCGAAACCTGTAAGAAAAGACCATTCGGAGAAATATAAGTTTTAAGAAACGCGGATTTGGCAAACGATGACGAGAGATGGTATCGAACTTACGCACGAAACGATTCCAATAAATGGATTAAGGAATACTTAAGAACTCAAAACGCTTAACTAAACGCTTTGTCGGGAAAATTAATAAAATCAAAAAAAACCTCAAGCGATCAACAGGAATTCTCCCCGGGAATAATAACCAAAGACGAGTGATGTCCTAATCAATGTCATAAGACATGGGAGCTCACGCTCTTTAACGGTAATTAAAATAAATCCCGAGAAAGAAAAAAGACAATTGACGCGAAGAAAATTTGAAAAGTTTAACTTCCTGAGCGAAATATCATTAACCAACAAACTAACGCTAACCGAACGCGTCGAGTAATCCCTTTGAAAAAACCAAGGAGGGGGACCACAGTAACCTCCGTTAAAAAATAGTAAAGCGTTTGATCAGTAGTATCCATACCGTCGCACGTTGGAGTGTCAATAGTCAAAGAGAAAAGGTACATGCGGCCGACACCAGGAATACCGACGAGGTGCGAAATAACGGAAACACGGCGTCGGAAGGGCTCGCGTAGAGTGACTCCACAAGGAAGGAAGGAATTTTTGTACGTACTAGGCTCAATTAAAAAAAAAAAATATTCTATTAAAATGGGGAAGGTAGCGGTACGTTACAATTTGTAAATATATAAATTATAATAAAAAAATTAAATAAAAGAAAGGCTATATCTAATCAAGAGATGGCACTGCTATCATCGAATCTTTTTTTCTGGTACAAATCAGAATTTTTAAATCAACTGAATGATTGAATGACAAAATAGTCATATTCTATGGTCAAAAGAGTACATTCATGTGATGCAACCTCCATCTAGTAGCAAAAATCATCAGTGGAAAATCAAACAAAAAACAAATGAAATTTGTGTTTTATATACAGGGTGTATTAAAAAGATATGTACAAACTTTAAGGGTGTGCTCCTCACTAAAACAACAAACGTATCATATAATTAATGTATATATTTGAAAATCCTTAAGGTGCTGTGTTGCCATGAGACTTGTTTACATTAATCGTTTGTGTACATTTATAGTTAATCTGTCTTCAATGTTTCACTTGTGTAGTACTGTATTACCCACTAATAACGAATACAGTTAGAGCGAACAATCGCATATAACGGAAAATCTGGTTATAGCGAAAGTAAATTGATGAAATTTATTACGAAAATAGCACCAATTGTCACTATAAGTAGTCCTATATGCCAATCATACGATTCATATGAAAGTGGGGTTTTGCAGTGCCACTAACAAAATTGAGGAGGAGGAGGAAGGATTTGAGGGATTTGAAGAATGGGAGGTGATCAAGATCCATAGGCTATACATAGAGAAGTTAGCATCAATGATATTTGAAAAATTTTACGTAATATTTGACGATGCTGCCATAACTTCAGAGATGCCTAGTGAAGATGCGAATAATAGTAATAATTATTACATACTGGAGATGAATATCCAAACATGTCGGGCAATGATTTTTCTATCGAAAAATGGAAGGAAATATTCTGCAACCTGGAATCGAACCAGGAACCTCGACATTGGTAGAGGCGTCAACCATGACAATCGAGGTTCCTGGTCAATCCAGGTCGCAGAATTTTTCCTTCCATTTTTCGATAAAAAAATCATTACCGCCGAACAATGCCAAAGAAACCAAATGGCGGCGAGGAGAGCCCATTCCATCATCGAAGCACATGGATTCTCTTATGAATGAAGTGAAAATTATTTACATGTTTATAGAGATGTTCCGGGTGAAATTTTTGATAGTTACTTTAATTACATAAGTTTATAAACAAAAATTTTAGAAAATCATTAAAACAGAAGACCATCTTGGAGTTTTTTAAAGATCATGAATAAAATTGGTTAAAACATTGATTACGCCTAGTTTTAATAAATTTTTATTACATTTTGGATATAAGAAAAAAAAACAACCTGTTCTCTTGGATCTCGCTATAAGTGGGTAATACTGTAGTGAGTTAACTGAGAGGTATTTCGTCTAACCATGGCAGGATATCCATTTCGTGAGCAAGCAGATATGATTTTTATGTACGGCCACAACTGATGACATTTCTCACTGATGAATGAGACACAGAGCTCCAAAATGTACATATGACTCTTAATTTTTAATTATAATTTCACTGATTCATTTATATCGAATAGTGGTTGCTTTTCTTTTGGTGTTATCCTAGTGTCCACAGTTTTGGCTGTCTTGCGTTTCTATTTCATTGTTTCCAAGGTTATTTGATGGTCAGCGTAATTTTTGAGCAGGAAATATAATAAGAATAAAACTTAAACAGATGTCCATAGAAATATTTTCCAAATAAAACTTAACATAATGACCCAATTATACCAAGTGTAACAAAGTTTGGGGCAGAATGCAGTAGTCCTGACATGTTCCGATTAAGTGGAATCTACAGTACATGGGGCTGCTACACAATCGATTTTTGGTGTCTCCTTTCTTTGCATTTTTGTAGATTTGTCTCTTAATTTTGTTTTTCTTAGTTTAAGGTGAAGCTCATTCAAGGTTTACATGTAGCACAGCATACACAAGTTGCATTTACCCTACCCTATAATAATAGAACAGGCACCCTAGTTTCCATGAAATTTGTCTTGTGCATTGGAACCCATGTTCGCACAACAGCTCATGGGATTTTATAATGTTAGTGGTGGTAACTTGTTCGTGTAACGTAGTCGAAGGTGGAGAATAGCTAAACGAAGGGAACTTGGTGATTTTGAGAGAGCAGTAATAATCATACGCCACATTGCAGGCATTGTCTATTTGGGAAATTCAACACATCCAAAATAGTAGGTGCTTTTTTTAATGTATCACATAATCAATTATGGGGAAATGTAAAGTGAATTTTTCATAGATTAGTGAAAATGATAATGCTGGTATTTGTTTTGGCACGTGTTTCTCAAAACAAATGCAGTGTTCAATCTGATTTTAATTGTGTATTGTTCAGTTTGCTCCGCTGAGATTGAACGTTTCTACCACGGTCTATAGATATAAATGGTTATCGAGCTTCCGACATTTTCCATTGCTTCGAGAAGCTAAAGAAAACAGATCGTGACCTACGATAGAGGTATTTCATCGAAACTGAAAATGAAACTACAGTTTCTGTCTGCCGATAGGGCGGTGTTGCAGGTGCAGGCGGCCGAGAGGGCTAGGGCATAAGCTTTCTAGTTCTCGAGTCTACCTGGTCGTGGGTTCGAATCCCGTCATGGGCTTGGATGTTTGTGTTTGTCCCGGGCTGTGTACAGATATAACGTGTGTAAAAGGCCCAAAATGACCTTAGTAGTCGACGCCAAAAATTCTAATCAACCAACCAACCACTTTTCAATGGAGCTAGAAACTTTAGCTTCATTTTTTAATGGAGCTTGATGACCATTTATATCTATAGACAGTGGTTTCTTATCTTATAAGCGGGTTATCAGTCAACAGCCGAGGCCGTTGATCGCAAAGGCACTTATTCCTCTAAGGAATATTGCACCATACCCAAAAAGAAAACTTAGACCACCTAAAGGTAGCCAGATAGACTTAAAAAGCGAGTCAAGCTGCCTACGGGGTCCAAGTGGATATCTTCAAGAAAGGTTAAACCAACCGTGAAGTGACGAAAATGTGTCAGAGCGACAGTCAAAAAGAATGTGGTAGGTCGTTTCTTCCGCCAAACCGCACTTCGAACATAGTGGCTCTTCCCGAAGGATTCCCATTCTATGTAGATGTTTACGGAGTAAGTCATGACCAGTAAGAAAACCAATAATGATCCGTACTTTGTTTCTATTAAGTTGTAAAATGCCTGATGTTAGACTAGGAGGAGATCTCTTAATCATAAGTCTGGCATGTTTTTGATTGGTGGTATTATCCCACCTTTCCATCATTTCTTGATGAGAGATGTGTGGTATTATCACACCTTTGTTGGTGTGTGACGTCATGATAATCAACTCCAACATTGTGCAATCAGAGGTTGACCTTTCTTTTCGATTGCAATTTTTTTTCGGGAAAAAAAATTGCCAAATTTGAGGTTCGACCCCAAAAAAACCGGCCATTTGGGGGGGAGGGGGAAACAGACAGGGGGATAATAACCGGACTGTCCGGTCAAAAACCGGACACGTGGCCACGCTAGATACATCGATGGTGCAAAAGCATTGAAAATTTGATAGCCAAAACTTTTCGAACATTGATACTTTCGGCTACTCCATTTCAGCCATGCATTACTAATAAATCTAATCGAGGCCCACAAATAAAAAATTTTCCTAAGAAATTGAGCATGCAAACATGCAACTTTTTTTCTTTTTTGTGTATTTTCTTAAAGGATGCATGTGCATACCACATTGAATGAATTAAGATCGTTTTTGATGAATTAAGATGATGCTTTGGATGAATTGCTAAATTACTTTTATAAATGGAACGATTATGTAAGCAAAAAATTAATTGTAAAGAGTAAGCAAACTATGATAAGAGATTATTTTGTTAACGATAACCAAGGAAACACAGAATAACAATAAAAGATAAATTGTCTATTTTTTGTCTTTCTCTGATATTACGAAAAGATTTTTGGTTCCGTAGGATTTCGTATTAAACGGGTTAGAGTGTATCAAGTGGAGTCAGAGAAAGTATAACCTCTAAAGCCTTGGTTGGCGTGGTAGAGACAGCACCCGTTATACTCAAACACGCCAATCTTTGAAGAGAGGTCAGCTTGGCTCTAACGGTTAACTGCTCAGACTTATGCCACCAAATTAGAGCACAGTATGTCAAAATAGGTCTGATCGCCGTGACATATAACCAGTAAATCATCTTGGGAGTAAGACCCCATGATTTACCAAGGGCTCTACGACAACGGTAAAGTCCAACTTTAACTTGATTAATCTTGTAATCAAGATGTTGGTTCCATGTCAACCTACTATCGAGGATAACCCCTAAGTATTTGACTTCATTTCTCATAATGATCTTCTCACCGAATAGAGTTGGTATGAGATCATAAGAAATGGTCTCTCTTCGGCCTGTAAAAGGAACTAGAGTGTCTTCGAGGGATTAACCCTTAGATTCCGCTCTAAGCACCATGATTGAACTTTATACAGAGCCGTTTGTACAAGATCACAAATAGTGAGCTTGTCGATCCCAGAAACATAGATGAGTATATCATCTGCGTAACCCTGGGCATAAAAACCTTGGTCATTAAGAAAGGAAATGAGGTCGTCCACAACTAGGTTCCAAAGCAGGCAAGAAAGAATGCTACCCTGCGGACAGCCCCTGGAGGGACGAGCAACAATCCCCTCACCCAACAGGTCAGATATAATTATTCTATCCGCTAAGAGGACCTGAATCCAGTTGCGGATTAGTGGAGAAATTGCTTTGGCAATTAAAGCTTTAGCAATAGAGTCGTAGGAAGTGTTATCAAATGCTCCCTCAATATCGAGAAAAACAGCGAACTCTTTATATTCCAGAGTTTTTTCAATCCTTACCACCAAATAGTGCAGAGCTACCTCCATAGATTTGCCAGACTGATAGGCAAATTGATTAGCGTGAAAGGGACCAAGAGTCCCAAAATCTTCTCTAATTCGTCCATCAATAATCTTCTCAAGGCACTTAAGCACAAAGGAAGACAGACTGATGGGTCGAAAACTCTTGCCTAGGTCATAGCAACCCTTACCAAGTTTCGGTATGAAAATCACCTTGACCAGCCTCCAGAGATTAGGAATATAACCAAGAGCTAAACTAGCCCTAAAAATTAAACACAGGATCGGCGAGATTACGTCTGATACTTGCTGAAGAAGTACCGGAATGATCTCGTCCGGCCCAGATGATTTATAGGGATCAAAGGATTTAATTGCCCAAATGACCCTACGACGAGTAATTACTTCACCAGCAGCAGCCCACCCAGTCCGCGATGTACTGACCATGGAGTCAAGATACACCGAATCCAACGAGTTGTAATAAGAGTCTCAAGGACTTCTCTACTGTTACTGGTGAATTCACCATTAGATTTCTTGAGAGTGCCAACCATAATAGGTTTATCGCATCTCAAGAGTTTATAGAGTCTGGCTCCTTCCTCAGTCTTTTGGACTGATTCACAGAACTTCCTCCATGAAGTACGTTTAGCTGATCTAACAGCTTTATTATAATCAGCGAGGGCATTTTTATAAATCTGCCACTCATTAGTCTTTTTAGCTTTCTTAAAAAGCTTCCTTATTCTTTGTCTCTGTAGAGAGAGATCATGGTTCCACCAAGCACAGTGAAATCTACATCTCTTCCTCAGCAGAGGACAGTTGTTATGATACGATTGTACCAGGGCCTGCTGTAACCCATTTACACAAAGCTCTAGGTCAACAGTATCATTGATTCTGGTTGGAAGACTGGAAATCGCGGAACAAACGTCCTCGCGATATTGAACCCAGTAAGATCCCTAAACGTTTTATCCCAGTCTGTACCAGTAATGAAAGAAAACTGGATATACTGATGGTCCGCCATAGAAGGTTTCTCATCTACATGCCATTTTCTAATCCATTTCTGCAAAGTGGAAGAACCAAAAGTAACATCAATCACCTCCCTTCTTACTGCAGTAATGAAGGTTGGCTTATTACCTTGATTAAATATATCTAAGTTATTCTCTAGGATAAAATCGAAAAGAAGTTTACCTCTGAGATTTGTGTCGGTACTGCCCCACAAGGTGTGGTGAGCATTGGCATCACATCCAACGACGATCGCCACCTTGTGAGAAGTCAATGTATCCCATATTATCTTGATATCATCATTGATGGGAGAAGTTTCCTTGTATGGAAGGTAGGCCGAGACAAACATTATGTCACGATCTAGACCATCCAAACGAAGGGTAATTTTCGCCACTGCTAAGTCTCTAGAACACAATTGATACATAGGAAGTGCGTTAATACTGTTTTTAATCAACAGACAAGCACGGGGAGATGAACATTTAAAATCATAAATTAGTTTACCTCCACAGTTAGACAAACCTCTGATTCCGCCCTTGAAATCCAGGGCTCCTGAATCAGAGCGATTTGTGTATCCTCAGCTAGGAAAATGTTGCTGAGGTTGGCGACGGCCAGTTTCTTATGCTGAAGATTTGCTTGCAGGCACTTCAGCATTAGATGATGTCTTATCAGGTGGTTTCCCTATAACCTTAGCTTCGATCTGGGACAGTCCAATGTACAAAAGCCATTTCCTGTCTCTCAGAATCCTCGCATCCAGTTCAGGGATGGATAACACAATGGTTACTCCTTGATCCTCAAGTTTGTAGGCGATATGTCCTTATTCTGGATATCAATCCTTTTCAGGATATCCATACCAGAATATTTCTTGAACATGACTGGGAGTTTCAAGATAATCTTGGTGGTTTTGACAATTGTCTTCGCCTCACCAACCAAGAGAACCTGTCCTTCCCAGGGAGTGATACGCTTGACTATAGTAGTCAGCCAATCAGCTGTGTCTTGGTCGGCACAGAGTATAACTATAGCTCCAGCCTCCAGGCGACAGTATTTAAATTGGGGTCCTGTGCCAGAAGGCATATCCCCCATATGATTCATCAGTAGCTCTTGGAAGGCTTCGAACTGCTGCTCATTGAGCTGCTTGTCTGGAGAGCCTTCCAGAACTACTGCCATTTTGGTTGATGTTAGAGCTTCGCGAAAATTCCCAGTTTTGGGTCTTTTGCGAAGCTTCTTACCATCTGATGAAGGAGTGTTACCCACTGGCCGAGGTCTTTTGGTCGGGGTATGCACCTCCCTATCAGATGGTTGAGGGCCGACCTTAGGCGTTGTGGCCTTAGTGCCCTCCAACCTTTTCTTTCTGGATTTACGGCGTTTAGCTGCCCCAGAAAGTGATTTGGATAGAGGTTTGTTGCTGCCCTCACCCGAGGTCTCCCGCTCTACAGCAGGTGGCGCCTCAGGTTTGGGAGTGGCACCTGTAATGTCCTGATTCCCCGAAGGGTCCTCAGGTAAGGTAAAAATCTTACTTTCCATAAAAGGTAGTAGGAACGCAGGATTGACGGTCCATCCCTGGAGTGCCTGCACAGTGTTCTCCCCAGAAAATTTTATCAGGTGCGTGGTAAGCTAAAATAACCGAGCGGACAAAAATTAAAAACAAATAAAATATGCAGTTTTTCGTGTATTCAGCCGGGCGGTGCGCCCGTTAAAAAGGGCCTGGGGAGAACCCTGCTGCATGCCGGGATAAGGCAAAATACTCCTGAATGCGCCAAGTAGACAAGGAGGCTCCGTGAGAGACACTTTAACCGAAGTGCCATCCACCCATCGGCAAGGGTCGCATGACACCTTGGGTTCGGGAGTTGGTCTGCATCCCCTTATTGGTTATTCAGGGATGTCCTGAGTTTAACAACCTAGGATTACTGGCTATCCGCCACCTGCCGACTCATCCAATAGCCGCTCAAGCCTTGGGACCGTGGTTTCTACTAAAGGCATCCATGCATTTTTATATAGCTAGATGATGATTTCTCTGATGTTTGTGGTCAAATCGAAATTCAAGATTTCTGGTCCTTGACTATAAACATAAATCAATTTGTTTGGTTGGGTAAATTAGAATTGCATTATAAATTTGACATTAATGTTTAGCAGTAAAATATTAGTAAACGTGGAAGGAAGAAAAGATATCCGAATTAATAAGAGCTTTAGTGCTTATGAGAATGCATGATTGTCTGTATGTTAATTAATAACAGTTAATAATAATTCTTTGTTCACAAACTGAGGACACTTAGTGTGTGATAAAATGAAGTGACATATGATATGATTTAGCATTTTCTTTGAAGATTTTCGCTTTTGTATTGTTGATAGTTTAAAGCTTAAACAAAGAAAATATAATGTGTCTCATGCAATGCTATCTCTGTTGTTTGTTGCCAGTGATTCCTTATTTATTAAATTTAAAATTTCTACTACATCATGGCATATGTCCACATAGCTAGCCGACTTCAGTGATGACGTCATAGGATGGAAAATCATGAAGAATGCTGGGCTGAAATAATAGGCTAGCCAAGATGGCGGAATGTGTAATATATCACTATTAAATTAAATGTTTCACTATAAAATAATGTGGGGGTAAGAATAATTTTCAATTTAATTTAATTCTCCCAAATCGGCCTCGGTGGCTCAGGGGTTGCGTGATCGCCTCTGATGCCCGAGGACGCGGGTTCGACCCCGGCCGAGGACGACGAGGATTTTTTCAGGGGGAAAATCCTGAGATCATGCACTTCCTTCGGAAGGGAAGTAAAGCCGTTGGTCCCGTGTAGTCGTTTGCCGGCTGCACGTTAAAGAACCTTTGCAAGGCAAAATTTGCGGCCCTTATAACGCCGTCCTGAAATGACCATGGCAGTTAAAAAGGACATTAATACCAAACAAACCAACTAATTCTCTCAATTCAAGATTTCAATAAATTTTGAAAAAAATCCACGTTAAAAATGAGAAAAAAATTAAAAAATAAGAAACAATTAAAAAGTGATAAAAGGATTTTATTTATATATTTAATACTAAAAGATTTCCATATTTACAATTTTATAAAATTTATATACATGATCTCCCTAAAACCAAATTCCAAATATATATAAAATATGATTTAAATAACTTTCATTTTAAAAAGATTTTAATTTTACACTTAACTGCAAAAGAGAGAGTTCATTTAGGAGCAGTTCATTTCTAAAAGGTTGTTGAGAAATAACTGGTTTCATTCGTTGTTGTAACGACGAAAAAGGTCCTATATTGCAAGTCACAAGAACATTTATTCAATAAATATTCTAGCTGCAATAGGCATTCCCTCGATGCAAAAACAATATTAGTAGCCCAAATGAAAAATAATGATTTTGAATTATAGAAATCAATCCACAATTCGATGACACTAAATATCATGTAATTTTGAATTTTGAAATATAAGCCGAATCAAAGCCAAATATCAAAAGTCTTAAATTTGGAAATTACTCCACAAAACTTTAAAACAAATTTCATAATTTTGAATTTTGAAAAATAGTTCGAAATAAAAGCCAATAATCTTATAAACTCATTAAAATTTCCTTATAATTTTCCCATTAGCTTAAACGTTTTCAAGTGCCGGCACTCATCATCAGAAGTATAAGGGAGAAATGATACAATAAAATGAGAAATAAAAAAACTAAAATTAATAAAATCCAAGACATGGAAAGGGGAGGTTTTAATCACACGATCATCCATTTGTTGTCTAGGTCATGTGATGCCGTTGCCAGAGTGGGCTTGGCTTTATTGATAAATAAGCTTCTTTTATCAATCTTTAATCCTAATTCCATTCCATTTCATCTTATGACCTGTAGCATAGCAATGTCTGATGACAGCATTTTCTACATAATTTAATCGAATTGCTCTCTCATGTTCCTTCAAACGGGATATGAGAGGACGACCCGTTTATCCTATGTAATTAACTTCACATTCTTCACAGGGTATTTCATAGACCACATCAGTTGTATCCACTAATTTCTGAAAATTTTGATCTTCTTTATACAATTCTTTCAGTTCCTTATATCCTCCACCATCCGAAGAACTGTTTTCCTTATTACATTGATGCATATTAATAATTCTTTTTTTAACTGTATTATTAATCTTTGGAACTAAGTGAATATTCTCTCCTACAAAACATTTTTTGATTCTTTCAAACATAGGATCATATGCTATTGAAACTCTTTTTTTTTTAACCTTGAGTAATTGCTGATAGTTTTTTTGCACGTTTTTGCATTCAGGAAATGCCTATTGCGGCTACAATATTTATTGAATAAATGCTCTTGTGACTTGCAATATAGGACCCTTTTCGACGTTACAACAACGAATGAAACCAGTTATTTCTCAACAACCTTTTAGAAATGAACTGTTCCTAAATGAACTCTCTCTTTTGCAGTTAAGTGTAAAATTAAAATCTTTTTAAAATGAAAGTTATTTAAACTTTAGTTCGGAACAAGTTAACCTTGCAGTGAAGGAACAACTACAGGCAGCAAGAAGGCCATGTGCATGCGCGGTTGTAATATATTTCCTAGAATATTTTAAAAATATAATTATATAGTCAATATACACGATTAAAGTTATCCCCTCTTCATATTTTACAAACTTAATACATTGCTTTCCAGGACTTTTCATACTTTTTATTTAATAACACATGCATAGATACCTGTTTGGAACTGTCTTACCATGGCTACCATAGTGGTTTCTACGCTATCACTATTTAAGCCACACACCTTCAACAAGTCAAATGAAGCAATTAGTTTTAAGTGTTTACATAAGATTGCGTGAACAATATGCAAATATTTCTATAGCAAGCAATTGTCCTGTCTTTAGAGTAAGTGTTTCTTATTACCTCTATCCCCTCTTCCTTATTGATCCCATGCATTGATACAATGATATCGCAACTGTACTCATTTCTTCATTGCAAGGTTAACCTGTCCCGAACTATAGCATCTCTGCAAGGTCCACTGTATCACAACTGAAACCACATCATCTGCACCAGCACTGTAAAGTGACTAGCATTATATTTTAACCTCTTCTGATTCCTGTTCCTGTCCATACATTCTGATCATTTCCATGTGTCGATTGCTTGTTTAGCATCACATTAATGCATTTGTTTTTAGTGTATTCATTTATTTTAAATGAAATGTCTCAAAAGCTTATTTCTGAAAAATGATTCTGAGGCAAACATAAATCCATTTAACTCGATTGACAATGATTCTAAAGACGATTGGTGCAAAAATTTTGCTCTGCTGAGTTTTTGGTGGCCAAGCTAAAATACAAGGCTCACTCAATAAATAACTGAAAAATTAATATAAAAACTCTAAAATACGATTGTGATATTTAAATGTTTATTTTGTGGAAGCATCCTTAAGCAATTCATAGTTGGAGTTGAAAAGTAGTAATGTAATTATTTTGGCATTTTGTGATAAATATTTGCTAAAATGTATTTCTGGTTATTTATTGAATGACCCGTGCATTTGTTAACTGAATCCATATTCGTTAGCGATGGTAAAAAGCAGCGAAAAATGTTCGTTAGCAGAGGCATTTTAGCTGAGGTATCATTTGTAATCACCCAATATTATAAATAGTACTATTTCATTGAAAAATGATTTTGTATTTCAGGTGGCATGTGCTGCTCAGACATTGTGCCTTTATCCAACGAGTAAGATAGCCAAAGAAAATTTGGATGTCTTCATCGATGTGTGGCGGTCAATGGTCGGTGACCTAGCTGCACTTACAAGAGAGGTCAGTGAGCTGTGTGGCACAAAAGTCCCTGAAAAACACGTTTACTTGTCTCTGCCTAGGCCAGGGGTAGGTTTATTTTGTTCAGAGTTTCTCATTTTTCATATTTTTCTTAATTCCAATAAATATTTAAAATGTTAAGTAATTGTTATTGATTTAATATATAGAAGCATGGAACGACCAGTAAACCATTAAAGCCAACAAAGCTAGATGATGAGGTAAGTTAGTTGCTTAGAAAATATTTTATCATTTATTTTTTGTAATATTAATTAAAACTAGTATTATAAATAATCTAGGAACAAGCAAAAATTGCCAAACTTGGCCTAGAAATGAAACTTTTAACTTCCGAAATGGATGCGGAAACTGAAAAATGGGAAGAATCTGAATCTGACAGTGATATTGTGAAAAGAGCCAAGAGCATGTCCAGCATGGCATTTTCCATGTACCAATTTACTAGAGGAGAAGGTGCATTAAAAACAACTCAGGTAAAAATTCAGTTTCTATTACAGTCTCAGTAATGTAAAAAGATATTTTTCTGATTAAAACAAAAAGAAGAAAAAAAAGTGGGGGAGGAGGACCACTTTTTTAAAATTGCATATTCACTGTCTATAATTTTTTGCATTTTTTGCATTCAGTAACTTACTGATCTTAAAATTCAACAAATGTTTATAACAGGAAGCAAACAATAAGAAAATCTCTTAAAATGTATTAAATCTCTTATTTTAAAATTTCAAAATGTACTTCCTTTATTAATTGATTAACTAAAGTCAGTTTTCACAGAGTTACTGTTGTTTGAAGTTTCACTAGCAAATCCAACATTTTGTGTTGAACAACCTGATAAAAGAAATCCATAATGATCATGAAATAAATTTATAGATGCCACTCTTCTCTCTATTCTGTTGCATACATTATTCTCTGCCCAAGTTTAACAAAGAAATCTTCCTGCAACATGACTAGGATTTCTTACACCAAACTCTTTAAATACACCACAGGTTATGTCACCTTCATGGCCAGTTAATGGGAAAAGCACGACCGATCCATCCTAATACTAATACAGGAGACCTCTTTTCCATGATCGACGATGCTCGATTTGAAAGCCCTGTCTTTGCACTACAGCTCGGCACCGGAGTTTCAATGTAGCAGGCTTGATTGCAGAGTACTGTTGGGTACGATGCCAAAACTGTTCTGGTGAAGAGGCACTGATAGCACATTTGGAAGAAATGTTTGAGGACTGGGATTCGGAAGAACTGCATGTTGCGATTGAATGAGGGTATTACAGGTTGAAGTTACATTTACATCCAGACCTAGCTTAAACATGGAATGTCCCGTTCGCCCGACGATTAAGTGAAGTGCTGCAATTCCACTCGTTGCCGTCGCGAGGGCAATTTTGGAACAATAGAATTCAAACAATGGGTTCACGAAAAAATTGAAACAAATGTTCTCACTGTTGACAACTTTATTGAAAAACTCTTTAGTAAAATTTGGAAACTCTCTGGCCACCCTTCATTTCAAAACATCACAGAAAATATTTGAAGTCTTTGAAAGCTGGCCTCAAAGAAACTGAACTGATTGTACTGATGGATTTTGCTGAGAATTACTCGTTTGTTGTCCAAGATGCTGCTCAGGGCTTTCACTGGAAGAATTCACAATTCACAGTGCATCCATTTGTCATTTATTATATCGATAAAGATCGTGCGTTGCAAATTGTCAAATGTTGCATAATTTCTGATCATATGCAACATGATACGGTTTCTGTGCACATGTTCATTTGGAAGTACATTTCTAGGGCCTTATATGCCAGCGATGAAAAACCAACCCTACTTTTTTAGGGGTTTTGATACATGTTCTTTCAAAGCTATATATTATTGGTCTGCATATATTAATTGGTCTGATGGAAACTCTTAATAATAAGCATTATGGATTCTTTGCATATTATAGTAGGATTTCTTTCACTGACCTCGGCTAGCTGGATCAAAAAAAACGAGTCAAAAAATTCAAAAAATATTTCCGCGGGGGCCTGAAATGGCTAAAATTCTGCTAAAATTAATATGGAGGGTTGATTCAGATAAAATGAGACGACTTTGCAGTTCTGTTACGATGGTGTAATACCGTGGCACCACCATTGGTTGTGTTCGATGTGAGAACCACGTTGTTGGACTATTGCCCGGCATCATAATTTCCACTGAAGTAGGCTGAGTTTGAGGGACTCCATGGGAAGTTCGTTCCACACCTGCTGACGCACTTTCCATAGCCCATCAACGGTTCTTGGTCGGCGACTTCCGAGCCATCGTTTCAGGAGACCAAAACCACAGAAATCTATCGGTGATGCGTCAGGAGATTTTACAGGCACATGAGAGAAGGGAATAACTTGTATGCCCGTCTCCTGTTCCATCTTCCTGTAGTAAGCCACAGCTGACTTGGCAGTGTGGCTTGATGCCTTGTCCATGTGGATCCAAACTTTTGATTGCTCACCAGGGTACAGACGTGGGATATCCTGCCAATATATGTAGTCCATTACATTACTCTGGAAGTAAGCTGCACTAATTTTACAGTTTCCAGGAACTCGACGAATCGTGAGCAGTCCACGTTGAGCAATATCCGGCAACCACCATGAAGCCCTTTGAAAACTTTTCCTTGCACCTTCGGACAAAATCAGACCTGGCCTTGCCCCCTCTTTCGCGATAGTAAATTGCCCTGGGTTTATTGGCGTCATCGAGGTACACCCAAGCTTCATCCAAGGAGACAACCCACTTCCATCGGTCACCAGCAAGATGGTTTTCATACAGTTTTCTGGCGTTGGTGAATCGTTCCTGCACCGTCTGTGACCGCGCGCTTTATGACGTCGCTCCAGCCCAAGATTGTCATGAATTATTCTGGAGACTGTTGCCTGTGAAATACCTTTCCTTCGGGCTAAATTTCTCTGTGTGGGGGGATTTTCTTTCAGCACTTCAGACCGGATTTCTCGCACCACCTGAGCTGGGGCTTGTTTCTGGTCCACGTTCATTAGATGGTCGCAATTTGTTCTTTTTGATTATTCGACCCACAGTAGCTTTTGATACCACCAATACCTTTTCGTTTGCATAATTCCACAATGCACGAAAGACTGAAGTTAGCGTCGGAAAGGCCAAACATATACCCTTCCCAAAAAGCTGCGATTTTGGAAGCCATGTTTCAGCACGAAATGTCCCAAATAACAGCAACAAGTGTATACAAAGCTAATCCCCATGAATAGTGGACGAGTCATGCAAATCGTATTCCGTCAAGGTCATACGCGGCGTTTAAAGTCATCTTATTTTATCTGAATCAACCCTCCGTATAATTGAATTCAGCGGAATTTTGCGAAATTGGCAACACCGAAACTGACTGATGAACGGCAGTGGAGCACAAGGACTTGAGAATAAAGCCTCAATTCTTTGCCGTAGGCTGGCACTTTCGCTAGAAACCAGTCGTATAGCCAATAGGGGATCCAGATTTCTGTTGAAAAGTTTGTTGCTATAAACAGGTTCTGTCATTATAGGCATGTCGCTATAAACAGTTCCATCATCATAGGTGTGTCGCTCTGATATTTTTCATTATCATTTAGATTGGAAACTACAGTTCAGAGAAAAATCTGATCACTATAACCATGCCATTATAAATGATTTCGATTGTATATGAAAGTTGGTCAAAACATCTGTGGAAAAATGACGAAAAAAATTTTTTTAGGACAAACATTTTTTTTGTTTTTCAATGTTTTCTCTTTTGAGGCCAATATAGGGTGATTCAAAATTCAGTGACAAACTTTTAGGGGAGGTAGTATAGGTGATTCTAAGCAAAACAGTTCATATGAACATGGGTCGAATTTGAATGATAACTGATATATGAACAGAAACAAAAATGCCGCCACCAAGATCAACAAGTTAATAACTCAGGTTCTGTAATGCTTAGGATAATGAGTTTTGAAGGAATAATAGGATACATAAAAATGTCTACACAATTAAAATTTGATCGAATTCCAATGAGGAGTTTCCGAGTTACGCAGTCAAAATTGTAACAAGTGCCGGTTGGTACTCACAAGTGAACACGTGTTATGATGTTGAATGAGTAACTCGGAAACTTCTTGTTGGAATTTGATCAAATTTTAACGGTATACACAGTTTTATGTACCCAGTTATTCCTCCAAATTTCATTATTCTAGGCTTTACAGAACCTGAATTATTAACTTGCTGATCTCGGTGGTGGCATTTTTATTTCTGTTCATATCTGTTACCTTTCAAATTCGGACCCATGATCATATGAATTTTTTTTGCTTAGAATCACCCATACAACCTCCCCTAAAAGTTTGTACACTGAATTTTGAATCGCCCTGTATACTTGTTCCAACAATGCTCGAGTTTTTATGCCGTCAAACTCTTGGTGATTTCTGAAATAACTATCTATTAGAAATCATGCTTGTGAACAGTTTCGCAAGATTTAAATGCTGCGGTTACGTGGCCGCTGCCGCCTTGTTTATGTATTTCTTGCTTTACGTCAGCGTCAATAGAAGGTATGATTTATGGACTCGTAACTTCTACAATGCTATGAATCTTTAACAATAGTTAACAATCATTAAAAATATATAGACTTTTTCGTATTAGCTGTCTGCTGTTATTTACACTCTGCAGCTAACGCCTTGACACTTTGTCACACAAGTGTACAACTTTGTGCCATAAAAATGGAATAATGGAAGTTATCATAAAAATGTCACAAACACAAGACGTGTTAAACCAAAATGCAACTACAGCACCTGGCGAATTTAATTTACAAAATTCAAGGCTATTTAGCTATATGTTACACAAACAAATTAATTAAAAATGGAAAATTAATAAAGATAATCTATCTTCAAAAATGACAAAAAAATGGAATACTCCCTTTCTACCGACAAAAAAATGGAATATTCCTGTAGAAACACTTTTTATGCAAATTGACCAGGCTAGTATAATTTTCAGTTTGTTATTCCATTTGTGCTTCTCAACATGGGAGGTTCTAGAGATTTGTCACCATCTGTTCGCAAACAAATTCTGATATTAAGAGAACATGGCCTTACCCAGAAACAAATAGCAGTTACAGCCAAGTGCTCACAGTCAGCAGTTTCTAAGATATTGGCAAGACATGCTCAAAGATATGGAGTGAACACACAAGGTGCAAACTGCGGAAGAAAATGGAAAACCACCCCCAGAGATGAAAGGTTTTTGCAGAAGATTGTTAGGAAAGCCCCATTTCAGTCTTCCAAGCACTTTCATCGACAGTGGCTGCGGTACATGAATGTATCTCACCGGACGACAGTGATCTGAAGTTTTCATGCCATATTCCAAAAACCAAGCCCCTCTTAACTCCGAAGCAGAGAAATAAGAGGTTGCAGTGGTGCAAACAGCACAGTGACTGGACTGTTGATGAGTGGCGAAGAGTAGTGTTCAGCAACGAGTCGCGATTTGAATTAGTTTTTGGTGATAAAGGTTGTCGAGTTTGGCGCCGTAAGAATGAGGCACATGAACCGCGACATCTGAAGAAAAGTGTTAAATTCCCACCCTCTGTTATTGTGTGGGGGTGCATGGCACTGGATGCTTGGGGTTCATCAACAGTTCCATCAATGCAACTGTTTACCAAGATATTCTAGATGCTTTCCTGATACCTGCACTTTAAGACCTACCAGTGGATGATGAAGACATAATTTTCCAGCATGATGCACCTCCTCATGCTGCCAAGTCAACCAGCAAGTGGCTGGAAGACCATCATATCCCATTTCTCTCATTAAAGAAATAGTGAAGATTATGTGGATAGTAGATATGTTAAACTTAATGATGAATAAATACTCTTTAACCACAATAAAGATTAAGTTGAAATAATACAACCTGGTAAATCTGGAAGCGCTTTTCGAATGCCCTGCATTCATCATTCAGCAGTCTGAAGTCAATACTCGAGGAAGCCTACAGCGAACTCGAGGAGGTCTGGAAGATCTGACTTTAGAATGAAAAACGCTGGGTATATACAGGGTGAATACAAAAGTCTGAACCCCCCTTTTATTTTTTGAACTGAAGCAGATATGTCAATTTTGATGAATCCAATGAATAGGAAGTTGTGGATGGCCTATCCCATGGTGCACTTTTCATCATCCCAAATATGCAGTTAGGACACATTCAAAATTTATCTCAAAAACCGTAAGGGATAGAGAAAAAACCCCAATTGCAAACTTGTTCAGCATAAAAAAGCGCTTCCAGATTTACCAGGTTGTATTATTTCAACTTAATCTTTGTTGTGGTTAAAGAGTATTTATTTATCATTAAGTTTAACAGTTCTCTCATGGCCGTCGAACTCACCCGATCTCAACCCCATCGAAAACCTTTGGAGAAATGTGAAACAACGTCTATACCTTGAGAAACTAGCAGGCATAGCGGGTTTGAAAGTGAAATTGAAGTCAGTTTGGGCTGAAGTTACTCAGGAGGAATGTGACAAGCTCATATCATCAATGCCGCAACGAATTCACGCTGTCATTCTTGCAAAAGGATGGCCAACGAAATATTAAGTAGAAAAGTAGTTGTAAACAAACTTCACCTAGTTTGAATTGTTTATTTGCGTAAGTTTGTTAATTATTCCATTTTTTTGTCGGTAGAAAGGAAGTATTCCATTTTTTTGTCATTTTTGAAGATAGATTATCTTTATTAATTTTCCATTTTTAATTAATTTTTTTGTGTAACATATAGCTAAATAGCCTTGAATTTTGTGAATTAAATTCGCCAGTTGCTGTAGTTGCATTTTAATTTAACACGTCTTGTGTTTGTTGCATTTTTATGATAACAACTTCCATTATTCCATTTTTATGGCACAAAGTTGTATGTGTGACCAATTGCTTATCATGTCCCTTTTTGCCACCGGTGCATGATAAGACATCCCTTTTTGTCATACTGGTGCGTGACCAGGCACACATTCCCGTCTCTTTGTCACTCTGGTGCTACGTGACCAGACACCTGTTGTGTAATGCTAACGCTAGGTGCACATCCCATCCCTCTTTGTCACAGTATATTCAAAATAAAATAATGAATGAGAATGTGACAAAAGGTCATGTTTTTCTCATGAATGTTATGATGTTTAAGTGTAATGGATGATTTAAAATTCTGGATAGGCTGTAGAGAAAAAAAAAATCAAAGATGAAACTGAGGGCCAGTAAAGTTTTGTTTGGACGACTAGCAAATGTTTTTTTTTTTTGCTTAAGTAATTCTTTCCTTGTAGAGTTGAACGTTTGTTTTATGCTTTAATTTGTTTATGTGGATATATATATATATACAGTTGAAACCCGTTAATACGAAATCGTCGGGACCATAAATTTTTTTCGTATTAACCGGAAGTCTTATTATCCATCAACTCTGATAACTTTCGAAATAAGCATAGAAAAATTATTGTTATAAAATACGTACATTTTTATTTCGTTCCTTCAGTAAAACACTCTGTTATTTTGGTCTGTCTACATGACATTACAAAATTTCTGCTTAAAACATTATTTGCTTTTGAGTATAAAGTAAATAAATCTGGAGGAACATTTTCCCCATACAAAATAAATGATTTGAGATCGTCCATCACAGTAATCATACGCTGTGTTGACAGAGCAGAGTGCTGAATTTGCCTGCGATCATCATCACTTTCGACTCCGCCATCTTGGTTTCTATCTAGACACTGTTGAACGTTCTTGTCATCAGGAAAAAAGTAAACTTACTTGTTGAAACCATTTCAGCAATGCTTCTTCCATTTCCTCATGCGTTGCTGTTCGCATCCTTTTCCTTTTAAGTGTCTCACTTGTCTCTGCTTGCTGTCTTATTTTTTGAGCATTTTTTATTAGCGTTGACAAAGTTGACTGAGGAATTTCAACTTCTTTAGCAATCTGCCCTTTTTTTGCATTTGGTTTTTCTACGGCATCTAGAATTTTTAATTTCACTTCTAGCAAAAAATCCTTTAGTTTCTTTTTCCTTACGTCAGACATGATGTAGCAGCTGCACAGCAGTACGTAGTGTAGTCTTTGTAATCTGTAGTCTGTATCGAAGAAGACCGATTGATTCCTGTTTAAAATTGCCATGTGATTCAATTTCTTGAAACAAGTGCGCTCTCATACAGAACCAATCAGATTCGTGTTAGTGAACACCACGTGATTAGTGGTGTTCATCATGCCCAAAAGATTCTTTAGAAGTCAGTGGTAATAGATCTCAGAAAACATTTAATTTTTATTTTAGAAAATTGCATACTTCGAAAACTTATTAGAATTTTATTCTGATCACTATTTTCTCACTAAATTTCCGAAATTTTCCTTCGTATTAACCGGACTTTAATTAAAAATCGTTTGTATTAAGAGGATGAATTTACATGTAAATATCATTTGACGGGGATGGGCCAGCAAAATTTTTCGTATTAACGGGTTTCGACTGTATATTTTTTTGCCTTTGTAAAAGTTCATTATACTACATTAATTTTTTATTTTTCTTCATGTTAATTATTTTTAATAAATTCACCAGATAAAAAATTGTTGTTTAGAACTTATTTTCAGAGGTTGTAATTTAATTTTATTCTCTTTAAGGATCTTTTTACCCAAGCTGAATTTTTTGCCGAGGAAGCCAATAAATTATACAAAGTAGTTCGCCAATTCTCATATCAGGTAAACAGAATTAAATTTTCTCTATTTTAAAAATGGTCTATCATTTAAGTATATTGCAAATTGTGAGATTTAGCATTTTTCAGTTCAATTTGCACTGATGTCAAATGTCACCATTCATATGCCGATTATAATGGCACCAATTATACAAGGGGCATCCGGAAAGTAGTGCCCATTTTATAATTATAAAAACAACCAGCAAAGATTTTTGGAAATAAATTAAAAAACTTTTTATTTAACAACAACATACTTGTCTATGTAGTCAACATGTATATTCGAACATTTTCCATGTCGTGTAAGGAACTTTTGTATCACTGCCTGGTATCCCCAACCCCTGCCAGCTTATTGAGAAAATTAGTGACTCATTCTGTGAGATCTTTATCACTGTGATAACTTGTTTTTTTTAATTTTATTACAAGGTAAAAATTCGAAGGAGCCAGGTCTGGGCTGTAGAGTATATAGTCAACATTTTCCAACTTACAAGGAGACTTCACGTATTCCGACTCACCAAATTTGATAAAAAAAATTCTCTGAGTAGCTTTCACCCAATTAACTAATTAGCCATGCAAAGCCATTTGATGCACTTCTCATAGTTTCCAAGAAAAAAATTCATAAAGTTATCTCTGATGTACACAGTTGATATTGGAATCTTACTGTACAATTTGGATATTTATAAACTATATACATTGAAAAAACTTAACGAATTTATTTTTCCTCTGAAAATTTTGAGAAGTTCATCGAATGGCTTTGCATGGGTAGTTAATTGGGTGAAAGTTACTCATAGAATTTTTTTATCAAATTCGGTGAGTCAAGAGTACGTGGAGTGTCCTTGTAAGACTGTTGAAGATTTTCTGATTTCTGAGGAGCAAGATGCTACTAGACAAATGATTCATCCAAAACATTGTCTCTGTAAATATCACATAGTTGCGCATTTCTTGTGTTTAGAAACCAAATCACAGATTTCACTTCACAAGAGATGGCATTTTCAATCTTTTTAAACATTTCAGAAATTCACTGAGACAAGAAAAGCATTGATAATGGACACCTCCTCAAACAGTGAACAAACAGCCGATGGAGGCTAGCTGACCCTAAATGGTGGCTATTCAATCTGCCAGCGTTGCATATAGTGTGAACAGGTACATGTACTACTTTCCAGACAACCCTTAAATTATAAATGGCAGCTTTGTTGTTTGGCTAGATGGAACATGTTTGATTTGTATGCCGAGTGGATGCAGTTCCTTCTGCAAAGTGTTGTAATGCGCACTGAATCCTGTTGCCCGTTTTTAAGTCCTTGTTGATGACCTGGAGTGATTTCATGCAGTTTTTGGGAACACACCTGCTGAGATTGACATTCCAACTTTTAAAGAAAATTGATGGCATGAAAGTCAAAGATTAATTTTTCACTACGCCCAACTATATCTGCATTTAATAATTTTATTTATTTGCTTATTTTATCCCAAATTATTTGATAATGTCAACGAAGATTATCATTTGTAAGAGTCTAAATAGCTCAATCAAGCATTTGGCTAAATTTCATTTATGAAATTACCCAGTTCAGATAAGTATAACAATACCAATCAGTATTGTCACTAATTCTAAGTAAATAATTAGTGAATTATTATTGATCCAAGTCATTGTTCCCACATAAACGTTACATTACAGTTTACTTGAATTATATAATGGTCTTATAGGGTGGAACGGATTATGAGGATCAGATTCCTATATTTTCTAAATTTCTTGGCAATGAACTCTGATTAGTAGCTTCTGAGTTATGGATGCTTATTTTTACCATTTTCAAATGGAAATCCCTGTATGTAAGAAATCTCGCTGTAGCTCACAGCGAACTGAAAATATTTCATATGGCAAGCATTAAGCCCACTAACGCACTTAACAATTTGTTTTAAGATTTCTTGATGCACAATTGTTTAATTAGAAATAAACAGTTTTAATTTATTTTTTCAAGAATTAAAATAAAACTCTAAAAAAATAAAGGGCTCCTGACTCCTGTTGGCATATTATCATACTAAATTCAATTTCCAGATGGTACCAGTAGTTGATGCAAACTAAAATAGTTTATTTACTTTTATGCATTTTTTTTACTTTTAATAAATTTAATTTTACTTCTATTTAATCTAAAATTAACAAAGAACGACACAGCAGACCCAAAGACACAAACCTACACTACAGGTTGTTTACAATGATTCCATCAGTTTGGTGAATTTCTTGTAACTATTCTATCAATATAAGGTGGTGAGGTTTGGTTATGTAAGAGAAGCATGCCTTTAAGTTTTATTTGAATAGCCTGTCATCTTATAATTCAAAATTTATGGCCTGTTTTTCTTTGTGGTAGAAACTGTGATAAATATACGCCTATTTGGAGAGCCTTTAAAATTAGCTCATGCCACAGCTGCAAACTATCACTGCAGCTTTCTTCTTTTAGCAGAATGGTGCTCCGCCAAATTTGTGTCGCGAAAACCTTGACTCATTGAACACCAGCCTGCCAAACCTATGGAGCATTTGTTAGGCAGCTACAATATAATCACTTTTAATACGTTCTGTTTATTTACTTCTAAAAATGAGTAACATGCCAGACCACTACTTAAAACTACAATATAATCACTTTTAATTAATAATCAATGTATAGTCTATTCAGTGATAGAAAATTTGGGCATGTCCAATAAAATTTCCAATTTCAGTTGCATAGCTACTGTTTAATTTTTATTACAACATTGTTTGACTATTGAAATTTGTAGTTTAATTGGACATGCCCATTTTGTCTTTTATTGGACAGTCTTAGATATTTAGATTAGATAACTGTCCTGTGTTACGGTGTGTAAACCAACCTCTATTAAACGGGAATAGTACGCATTAATAAAATGCGATATTATATTTAAACATCATCCCCAATGGGAAATAAATTATACCAAACATATGTAAGGAAAACACTAACATGCTCCATCAAGCAAATTGCTTTGAAAGTGTACAACAGTTTTCGGCAGGCTTATCCATCCAAATCCATTAATCAAATTATTAAAAGAATGGGAGAATTAATCAGCAGCAGCGTTTTTAGGTCTAAATCTGAAATGTTGTGTATGGGAGAATTTCACAGCCAAATTAAATAATAAATTATTTCAAAAAATTTAAAATAACTGTCATGAAAACTATTTTTGCCTTTTTTTTGTATTTTAAAATGATAAAACTATAAACTATATCTTAAATAGTTGAGCAAATAAACATATTAAAACGCAGATGACTACGTTTGATTAATAACGAGGTTCAATCTTGTTTTGATGTAACTCTTCCAGTGCAGTACCCCCAAATTTAGAGTAAATTTTGGTAGAAATAATTTTGTACCAAAATTTACTCCCTCTTAAAATTCAAACTAGATCATCATAACTCATTAGTTCAGTTCATTTAGACATGAAGTTCGCATTAAAGGTAGTAGTAAATTTGACTTTATTGTTAGGTTCGGTCCCAGTAGTATATACCCAGTTTTGCAACTTCGAAATCCCTGGGGTACGCTAAAAAACCGCAATTTTTTCGGATGTTTTTCAGTTTATGCCTCATAGCTCCAGAATTATGCATTTTAGCGCAAAAGTCACTATAACCATATTTAACTTTAATAGTTTCCGAGATACACCTCTTCAAAGATAGGCAATTTTTACCAAAAAAATTTTTTTTAACCTATCGTCCATGTTTTGAGCCAAATATTGCCACAACGACGTGTCCTACGATCCCTGTTATGCGAGAACATTGTATAGGAAATTTAATTAGCTTTCATTTAAGCACAAGTACGTTTTTGTAGGCCTAATAGTTCTCGAGAAAATGATCAAAAACTGGAAATAGTGAAATTGTTGTTTACCGCTAAATGAACCCCATCATTATTCTAGCAATGCCTATGGTTTTATTTATATTTATATTATGAGCATTATGGTTTCCTGTTGATATATAACACATATATATTTATGTATGTTTATATAGGTTTTATTTATACATATTTTATTTATTTTATATTTATTTTACTTATACTTCCTATGATTTTTCTTATTATTTTGATGGTTTGTTAACTCTTCGAACATTAAATCTGTACATGTTGCAGTCGCATATCGACATAGGCACTCTGTTGCTTTTGTGCTTCTTAAGGCCCCGTCTTATGGGTAACCTTGGAACACAACTGCCCCATTCTTTTCGAAGTGGTTGAATACATAGCTTATGTACGAGGCTACAATCACTCTGATGGAGTCGTTTCGGTGCCAAATAACCCTATGAAGCAAATATCCTCCATCCACCACAATGAACGTTGTGGGTCCGAAAGCTGTTTTCAGTGAGTGGTGTGAAAGCTAAGTAGAAGATAGATTTTGTTCGTTTTCGCATCCCCTCATCATCAAAAAAAGCAATGGGGTACGGTGCCAATTCGTATTTGAAATGTGATCTCTCAATTGTTTGTCAGACTTTTTAGTGATGTAGAGTCTCTGGAAAATGGTTAAGGGATCTATGTCAACCTTCTTCTTTTCCACTTTGACTGAGCTGATGTTTGATGCAAGGTTCGTACTGTCTTTTCGTTTGAAAGTTATTTTTCCATATGTGCTTCCAGTGATCTTCTTAACCCCATCCACTCCCAATTCTTGTGCCAATTCTCAGGTCCTCCAACTATTCCACTGCTGATGCTTAGTATGTTCTCATTAGCTGAAAACTGTGGATGGATGTTGAACTAATTCATGAATTTTTCCATATCAGCAGTGTCTCTTGCGATACGTGAAGGCCTCATGTCGACTTATTGTTCAGAGGTTGTGCACGATACACCCCAGAATTGTTCAAATCCCTCGCAGATAGTCAACATGTACACCATTCCCCCAGTCCACTGAGAAAGTACACTGCTGAAAATACCACGACATCGGGATAATCCTCCCTCACTCATCATCGATCTCATAAGAATTTGCTCTATAGTCGGTCCACAGACCAGATCAGAATTTATCAGAATGACAAATTGTAAATTTCCATCTTGTGTGAACACATGGAATTCTCTGAGATCCATCCTTTGCTGTAAGTTGTTCATGTCTTGGAGGTATAGTCGAGCACTTTTGGCATAAAAAAATGGCCTGCCGAGTGGAAGAAAGGAAGCATTTTGCTTATTGGTCTCCAGGTGAAGGTCCCAATCTCCCATCCTTTCAGTCTGTATAAATTTCTTCATGAGTGTAGTCATTTTATAGTATTGCACCCAGAGTTTTGAAGTTGGGCCTTCTTTCTCCAATTTATCAACAGCTGTTTTGAATTTGGCACTCAGGACTTGGACAGTTCGTTGTCATTGGCCAGTAGGATCATGTTTCTCACAGTTTCATCAAAGAGAGTTTCAGTTTCTCTTCGTTCCTCTTCCGTGAAGTGTATTCCATTTAAAATCAACTTTGCCAATGCAAGATTACACATGTGAGTTCTTACAGCCCACGAATATGCATGGCCATTCAGAATTATGTCCACACTATTCTCGGCATATATAGTCGTAAGCAACTCCTTCAGACTACTGCCCGCCATTATTGTGCCAATGGCGCCCATGAACGACATCAATAGATGAAAAACCTTCCAGCCTCACCACCACATTGTTTAGGTGAGAATGTTGGCAGCTCTCTACAATGTCCCTGGCTTTCATACAGGGTGTCCAAAAAGTCTGGTAACATGGTAGATATCTCAAAGCTGCCAAGGAGACGAAATCTGATGAGTGTGGGTTATAGTAATAGGGGGGTGGGGAATTCATTTCCACAGCTAAACTTGACTTTGACCCCCAAATTTAAGTTCATCCAAGAAACTTAAAGAAAGATGATGGGAAGAAACAACTTTAGATCATTTGAAGTCAAGTCCAACTGTCGCCTGCTCCATGAAACCATTCTAAGCAGGTATGCTTGGCAGGTTTGATGACTTTCTATACAACCACAACAGGTCTGGGGCTGAGGGCTGTAGGTCGCTGTCAACCTCGTTCAAATCTATGATCGGAATAGCTGACAGGCCAGCATTCTTCCGTACAGTGACTGAATGAGACCAGCAGTTCCAAAGGAAGCTATTGAGTCAGCAGAAACGTAACTCTTTACGCGTGGAATATTTTCGTCAGGCAGGATGGATGAACCCGGCGTAATTATCATGATCCCACCCAATTCGTGGAATATTTTCTCTCAATCGAGTGTGTTCACATTCACATCAGCATTGTCTAACACCAGTTGGAACCGACATTTTGTTCACTTGCACTAGAAAAAGTTCACTAAGAAACGTGCATGAGTTCGCATTTTGAAATTCACAGCTTATTGAGGTACCCTCAGCTCTGCTCCCTTAACGACTACTCTTCTCTATCATACGTTTTCTCTTTTTGTTCTTCTTGCACTTGGGAACAAGAAAAAAAGAAAGTGGATGAGAGAATGGCCAGGATAGGCACAATAATTTCAGAGTTGAAGATTCGAGTGTTAAAATAAATACCACACCAATTAATGACGAGGCTATATAATTGCTTTAAGCAGTTGGTTTTACGCAATATGCATATATTACGCTTTTTTTTAATTCTACAAAAAACTCACAATTGAATAAAACCAATAAACCATCATAAGAAAAATGATGGGGTTCATTTAGCGGTAAACAGAAAATTTCACTATTTCCAGGTTTTGATCATTTTCTCGAGAACTGTTAGGCCTACAGAAATGTACTTGTGCTTAAATAAAAGCTAATTAAATTTCCTATACACTCTTCTCGCATAACAGAGGTCGTAGGACACGTTGTGGCATATTTGGCTCGAAACATGAACGATAGGCAATTTTTATCAAAAAATTTTTTTTAACCTATCTTTGAAGAGCTGTATCTTGGAAGCATTTAAACTTACAGAGCTCCTTTTGTGCTCAAGTTGTAGCAAACTTGCTCTAGTTTATAAATTGTTATAGTGGCTTTTGCATTAAAATGCAAAAATTGAAAAAAGTCCGAAAAAATTGGGGTTTTTAGCGTACCCCAGAGTTAGCACAGGGATTTTGAAGTTGCAAAATTGAGTATATACTATGGGGACCGAACCTAACAACATAAAAAAATCAAATAGTACTACTACATTTAATGAGAACTTCGGCCATTTTTGTGTCTAAATGAACTGCACTACATGGTTCGTATGCTTTTTAAAAAAATAAAAAAAAATAAAAAATTTGAAATTTACTGAAAAAATTTTTTCATTTTCAAGTGCTTGAAAACCTTGAAAAAATGAGAAAAAGTTCCTGAATCTCCGAAACAAAAAAAATTTCAAGCAAGTTCAGTATTTTTTTTTATCGAAACAAAAAATAGTCCCATCATCCATCCAGATATTTGTTGCTCTTTATTGTAAATTTGTTATTTTCCCGATGTTGTCTTGACTGTAGAATTATTCAACGCATCTGTTCAGATGAATGACTGGATTTTTCTTATGGATGGATGATGGGAAAAGGTTGGGTTAGGTTAGTTCCTTATTTAGTTATTTAATTGTATGGTTTTAGGACATAGCAGGTCTTCAGACTTGCACAAAAACTTCATATCTGCCATAGCAAAACTGGAATTTTCTAAACCATACAAATTTTGATGGATGGCCCCAATGTCAGTTTAAAATTTCATGGCATGTTACAAGAATATTATCTCGAGGAATATAACTGAAATTTGGTAAATATTGGTACCATATCGTATCCAATGCCTTCAGAACTGACTGTGTTTGCAAGCACATGAGGTTTTGAGGATATTTTTAATTGTAGTTCATTTTTTGTTAAAAAATTTGCCTGCTCACAGAGAAGAGTTTCTGAAAGAATCGGAAGGAGATTACCTAAAAAAATTAAATCTGCATACGGGGCCTGAAAAGATACTAGAGAGTGAATCTGCTTTAAATCTTCTTCCCATCATTACTTCTATGGATAAGGGAGTTGACGGATGTAGAAGAGAAGGAAGAGACACAAAAATCCTGAAATACAATAAATAATAGATAAATAATAGAAAATAAAATAAATAAAATATAATATAAATAAATAAATAAGGGAGGGAATAAACCAACTTGCAAATAAGCGTTGAACGTCATATGAAAGACAGCCTGCTCTCTGTGAAGTTGAAGATCTTCCACTTGGTCTTTTTATACCAAACTGGCAAGCCCTTTCTGTCACTACTTTCTTCAAAAAATGCTTTATTGCAGCGTTTTATATTACCCAATTATTAGGAGCTTTATAAGAATGCATGTTTGGTCTGTACGTTCATCCAGCTGGCCTCCGTTTACACGATAACTTGAAAACGGATAACTTTTTCAAATTCTGTTTTCAGAGGAGGGCTGATATTTATCCTCTTGTATAATAAGACCCAGCAAATTTAGGTGCTTTTTTAGGCCAAAAAAATTTGCATTATAGTAGAGGATTTACGGTAATACATATACATGTATATGTCAGTGAGCTAAGTTGTATCAACTTTTCAGGATTTTTTTTGTAGATCTCTTCAAGTCGAATTCATGTGCTAAAACAGTGACTGTAGAGAATAACTAGATATTGGCTTGTCATATAACAATCGAAGAATAAATACCGAAGCATCGTTGATTTGAGCATGTGCATGCGATGATTCCTTTGTCGATGCATGATTGCTCAATCGCTGATAATACAGGGTGATAATTATTGAGCTATATGAAAAAAAAAAACTTGATAACCTTTGAACAATTGGCGAGATTCAGTTAAAACTTGACGGTTGAATGCAGGGTGATAATTATCCACACTCGTATTGTTGTTGTTGTTCATTTTTCATTGAAAATTTTAGAAAATGATCTCATTCCTGTTATCCAAAGTGACTCTGATTTCAAAAAGATGTGGTTCATGCAGGACGGAGCACGACCCCATCAGACCAATAGAGTGCTTGAAGTCCTGGAAGAACACTTTGGAGTACCCAGAGGCCACTAGAATGGGAATCGCTTGGCCGCCATATTCTCCTGATCTCAACCCTTGTGACTCGTTTTTGTGGGGCAATATTATTATTATTAAGTAGCGGAAGAATGAAGCTACTTATTGTTTTCACAATGTCTGTCTGTCCGTCCGTCCCCTTCATAATTTCCACATGTTTTGAGGTAGAAGGTTGAAATTCGGAATGTAGCTTACTATGGGCATGTGCATCTTCACTATTTAGTTTGGTTTTGATTGGCCCACTGGGGGCGGAGTTTCAGGGGCGGAAGTTAGAGGGGACCAAAAGTTCTACGCGTGTTTATGCATATAAAGGAGTGAAATTCGGTATACAGGTTCCTCTAAGAAAGATCAACAGCACTGTAAAGTTTGGGCCGAATTGTCCCAATAGTGTCGGAATTGTGGGGGTGGCGATCACTAGGTCTTTAGAACTTTATGGCAACATACAGGGTGTGATATATCATTCGAATGAAAATAATGAGAAAGGAAAGAAGGTAGGGTTCTTTTATATTTTCTAAATAAAAGGTTCGAGAAAATCAATTTTTGATTAAAAAAAAATGGGGGATTAAAAAGTGCAGATGAAGAAATAAAAAAATAGATGAACTCAAGGCTTCCGCTACTTTCCTATACCTTCCTCGGGAGGCTTAATTTCTTGTTATTATTAATCTTGAGCACTCTGAGAGAAGTAAAATAGTTCAATTAAAGACATGCAATCAAAATATACATTCAAAATTAAAACAAGGCAAGAAAAAGGCAAACAAAGCCAATTAGGAGTTTTTAAAGAAGTAATTCAAGCGGCGCTTAAAATGAGCGCATGTTGTCATACATTTATAGGAAATACACGCAAAGACAGTTGAACGTATCTGGTACGGTAAATCATTCCACATGACAACAGCACTATAAGGAAAATGTTTAGCTTTAAAGGCAGTCATCTTGTCAGGTACCACAAATAGAAAACGCCAGGTTTGACGAACACTCTCTTCCGAACTAAACCATGTTTTGATAAACGCCACTGGATGGTTTTCGCTACGAAGGGCATCAGCCACCTCAGCAATAAGGGCAACCTTACTAATTGTCAAAAAAGTTGGCACGTTAAAACGGGAACATGCTGCAGACACAGAATCAAGTTTATTTAATTTAAAAGCTATTCGAAGTAATTTATTATATGAGGCTTTTAGCCTCTTTTGGTTGGTAATGGAGGCAGATGACCAAAAAAGGGCCCCATAAGAGTGAGTCTTGGCACAATAACAGAGTAAATATTGACGAATTTGCGAAGTAGTTAAAAGGGATCTGATTCGCTTTACCAAAAAGTAATTGCGATTTAAGGATATTTTGAGCTGGTCGATAAGATCATTAAAATGGAGAAGGGGATCAATTGTTATACCTAAGATCTTAAGGGGGGTCATATTGCTCGCTCCTTTATGGACACACAATTTTTGTCTTGGCCTGATTCAAGCAAAGGCCTCTGCTTGTATACCATTTAGACAAAGTGTCAAGATCTTGTCGAAGTAATTTCATAATATGATCATGATCTTGAGGCGGATCAGAAACAAAGAGAAAATTATCGTCAACATAGCTCACAATTTTTAAATTAAAATGAAGACGGAAAAGCGAGGCGGTTAACACCGCAAAAAGGAGAGGACTAAGACCCGAACCCTGAACAATGCCATGCTTAGACGTTTTTTCAATCGATGGATCAAAACTTATAATGTTCATTATTAAAGATAAAGTTTACGCAAATAACCCCGGAACCATCACCGAGCTTAAAACAGGCATTCAGGAGGTCATCAAAAGCATCGATGTCTCAACACTTCAGTGAGTTTTGCAGAATTTTGCTCTTCATCTGCGCTACATCTTAGCTATTGATGGCAAGCATATCGAGCATGTCATAAACTAAATCCGAAAATCTGTAGTTACTTTTAACATTTGATTAAAATTTTTGAACGCTGTAGTTTTTGAAAATTAAATATAGTTCAATAATTGTCACCTTGTACATTAATAATACTCTTCTGCTTCACAGCTAAAGCTCTTTCTTGGAATGTTTACAAGATTTTATTAAATGCTGCAACTACTGTACTACATTAGGATATTAATGATTACAAAATTCTCACAAGGCAACAGTAAATATTGTATCAGGTCAGCTTGTTGTGCGTCAATTCGTCAGAGTCAGTTCGTCGAACGTCATTTCGTCGAGTGTGTCAGTTGGTCGGGCGGTTAGTTCGTCGGAGGTCAATTAGTCGAACGTCAATTCGTCGAGGTGTCAGTTGGTCGGGCGGTCAATTTGTCGGAGACAAATTCGTCGGGTGTTTCAGTTGGTTGAGATAATAAATAAATGGTCGGAAAAATCTTTAATAAAATTTATTAACAAAAAATTTTTTTGTTATTAATTTAATTATTTGAAAGGTAACAATAAATGCCGTTACTGTTAAAAATCAGTATTTAAATACAGCTTTTGTAAACAATGTGAATTGTAGCCACAATAAACATGATCTTCTTGACAAAGGGTCAGGACATTTGCCCCAAACTACATATACCGCTTCAGTATCCTTCATTTTCAGAATGAAATTAATAACTGCATAAAATTAATTATCGGACAAATTGAGTACATAGAGGAAAAATTAAATAATTAATAATTTATTATGTCGACCAACAAACACCCGTCGAATTTGTCTCCGACAAATTGACCACCTGACCAACTGACACCTCGACGAATTGATGTTCGACTAATTGACCTCTGACGAACTAACTGCACGACCAACTGACACGCTAGATGAATTGACCCTCGACGAATTGATACGTAACCATATATATAGAAGTTTGATTTTCTGCAGAAGGAGAAGTGGAAGCCGTATATGCCTCAAAAAGCGGGAAAAAAAAAACTGACCAACAACTTTTTGAATTAAGAGTAAATGGCAAAAACGTTGTGATAAACATAACGATAAAGCTAATTAAAAATATCTCCTCTTAGATAGAGCATTGCCTGTTTAGATCCCAGGAATATGATCCCATCTTAGTTCAATTTGGTAAGAACAGTGCCAGCGACAGGCGTGGTCCTTGGTTTGATTCCAGTTTGTGGAATTTTTCCTTCCCTCTTCTCCTGTGTATTTATATGTTTGAAGCAGTATCTTCAGTTTATTATTATCTTCTCTTTGAGTTGAATTTTCATCAATTTATTTGGTGGTCTAAGGGTAGAGAAGATTCCCCACCTTCGAGTCAGGGGCCTGCTCTGCCATTTGAGCTAATTTATGACTTCAAGGAGGTAAGTTTGAATACATTGTGTCAACTTGGCGGTTCACTGTCCACAATAGCTCACTTGGTAAAGGCAGTGCCAGCGATAGGCATGGTCCCTGGTTCGAGTCCAGGTCAATATATGGGAATTGGGCAATATACATCATGTTAAAATAACAAGCACAATGCGGACTTGTGTACTGTAATTTTCAGAATATAATATACAGGAAAAATAAAAATTAAAAAATCATTACTATATATCATAAAATATAAATATTTAATATTTCTATAATGAAAATACGATTTTTCAAAAAAAAAAAAATTGGGAGGAAGGTGTATATTCTGAAAATTATGATACATTAGGCAAAAAATATATGAAATATTTAGAAGATCAGAAATTGCTCTTTTCTCAGAACAAGAGCAGAAATAACATAACTTCTGAGGAAATTCAAGAACTGGTGAACAAGTAAAAATGCTAAAGGCCACCAAGTAATTAACACTCAAATCGGCTTTAAGTGCTAGTTTTCGCATTCACCATAACAAAATTCTCGGATTAGGTATCACATTTGATTCACAGTTTGTCCGAATATTTCCTATTGAATCGAGAATTAATTATTATTATTATTTATTTGGCACTTAGCCAGTGGGCTGGTACATATGTGTATACACAGTTATATAAAAAAACAGGTGCATAAATACATTTGGTGAAAATGAGATAAAAACAATGCAGTGAAACGTAGTTAATTATTAGGCATGTTGAGAAATTTTCTGGTAATGTGAGGATGACTTCTTTTTGTAGTTGTAGTAGAATGTTTTGCTGTAGCTGTAGTTGTTGTAAAGAATCGTGGATAGACTTTGGGATGATACCTGTGGCAGAAATGATTATCGGAACTATATGTATCTTTTTTTGTTGCCAAACTCGTGCTATCTCTTCGGCAAGTTGCTGGTATTTGGCGTGTTTTTCTTGATGGCTATTATGTAGGTTGTGTGTACTGGGGATGGTTATATCTATAAGATAGGTGGTTTGATTGCGCTTGTCCATTAATATGATGTCTGGACGGTTGGCGGTGACAGGCTTGTCAGTGATGACACTACGATCCCAGAGCAGCTTATGTGTGTTGTTTTCAAGTATTGTGCTTGGTGTATATAAAAAATTTGGGTTTTTTTCTGTCAGTAATTTGTATTTGAGGACAATTTGTTGGTGAATCACCTTGGCGACATTGTTGTGTCTGATTAAGTACTCCGTTGCGGCAAGGTATTTGCAGCTGCTAATGATGTGATTTATGGTTTCACAAGGTGTATCACATCTTCGGCATCGGTCTATAACTTCTGGGTCTTTTATTATGTGTTTTCTGTAATTATTGGTTGGTATCACTCCATCTTGTATGGCTATCATAAAGGCTTCTGTTTCCCTGAAGACATCTCCACGAGCCAACCATAAGTTCGATGCTCTATTATCGACTAATTCCTTGGTTAGATCATGGAAATAGCCTCCATGGATTGCCTTTGACGCCCATTTTTGCCGAGTGTCGTCTTTGCTTGCAGGTTGGATGTTGATTTCTGCAGCGAGTTGTAGAGGAGTGTAGTTCTTGTCAGTTTGCACCACTGCTTTATGTAAGGGTGATGTTTCTTGTTGCCGATAGAAATAATTTCGTAGCTTAAGGAGCTGGCGTTCATGTAGGGATTTGATATCAATAAGTCCCCTGCCTCCTTCTGCTCTTGGAAGAATCATTCTTTCGGTGCATGCTTGGGGGTGATGGGAACCGTATTTGGTCAGTATGGTTCTAATGGTGCGTTGGAGATCGTCTAAATCAGTGGGGGTCCATTTGATGATTCCAAAGGAGTAGGTCAGTATTGGGATGGCAAAGGTGTTAATTGCTTTTATGATGTTTCTTCCATTCAGTTGGGTTTTTAGAAGTTGGTGCAGTCTACTTCGGAACTGGTGCTTGAGGTTAGCTTTTATGGTAGTATGGTTTATTCGTGTAGCTTGTTTTACTCCTAGGTATTTGTACCAATCGTCTGCTGTCATGAACTCGATGCCAGGTGGTATGGGTGCATCCTGTTCTTCCAGTTTGCCTTTATTGATGTGAAGGGTATTGCATTTGGCTAGACCAAACTGCATTCCGATATCATGACTGAATTTGCCTTTATTATTATTATTATTCGTGTCGAGCACTCCAAGATGGAGTAAAAATGGAAAATGATACAATAACACCATTAAAAAATACTCTCGGATCCTAAAGGTTCTGCGTTATCAAAAGGACAGGATAAAATAGGCCCGCTTTAGAGCCCATATATGAAAACCAATACCAAATTTATTTAACAAACAAAAAATGAATGCATGGGCAGTTTGTTGAAATTAGTTAAAACAAGATGGACAATTTTACCTACACTAATGACAATTTCTTCAAGAAACTGATTTAAGAAGAGTTGACCTCGAAAAATATTTTCAATTAGATAGGATGACATTTAATAACTTATTTAAATTTTTATTGTCACTACAAACAAAAACATAAATTTTTTATGCAGTTTGATGAGCAGTTCATAAGCCTACAATAATCAGGAGTAAATGACATTGTGCTCTTGTAATAATGGGATGCTCCTTACATCGCAGTTACATAGGCAGAGATTTGAAATTTGAAAACGAAAAGAAATATCCCTTTCATCTCGTGCATCAAAATATGTGCCTGTCATCATCGCGTTGTAACCAATCAGATTAAGTCTCACAAAGAATCGTGAATTAATCTGAGAATCACTCAATCCAAAGTTGGTGAATGCGTAATACAATCCTGAATGAAGTAATCCTGGGTCATGGATTGAGCGATCCTAGTTTTAATTGTCAGTTGGTGAATATGGCTGTTAGAAAGGGATATCAAGGTTTTGATAAAAGTCTGAAGATGAATTTATTGAAAAACTGAAGAGAATAATGATATGGTATCAATATGCAAATCTAACAGTTTAAGGAGATCTGCTAAAGCAAAAGAAGAGAAATTAATTGAAGTTTAAAGAGGAAAAAAAATTCTCTGTAATTACTTTTATTATTATCATTATTATTTTTTTATATTTTGTGTTGCATAAATGCTTGAACAGTCCTTAAAATTTTTTTCTTCTAAGATGTACAAACCATGCAACTGATGATGTTAATTCAATCACTGTATTAACCTTAGAGATCAAAACAAACAAAGTAAATTGCATCTTGAAACAAGTTTATTTAGACATAAAACAGAAAACATAGGTATCAAAACTCTCATCTTCACCATCACCAAAAAGTTCATTCTATCTCCCCCTCAGGAATTTCCTCATCATTGTCCCAACCTGAAGTACCACTGTCCTCGTGCACATCCTCCTAGTCATCTTCCTGTGATCAAAGATAGTCATCCATCACGGAACTACACACTTTGCTTCTTGTATTGCAGGTGCACACAATAGGTCCCACCCCAATTACAATACCGGTTGTAGTCTCACCGAAAGAAAATTGACAAACTTACTTTCTTATGATACTTCGTTCACAATTTAAGCTGGAGCCAAATTCCTATTTCCCAAATTAAATTCACATTTGATTGTTGTTTCACAAATTCCATTTGACGCCCTAAATTATTGAATACAGAGAATTTATCACTATTATGCTTTCCCGTGTTTCAAATTTTTTTTTTGATTTTCACTGCTATTGAGATCATAAAAAGTGTGGTGGGGCAATATGAAAAAGTGGAAACATGGTGGTACCATGAACATCATAATTCATGACAGCAAAGTGGAAAAAGTTACCGTTTCATGAACACAGCCATTGCAGGGATGAGGGAGAATGGCTGTGTTCATTAATTTATTTAAAAAGTCAGCATGTAAAGTGAAGCCATTTATATCTCCATCAAAGTTAATTTCCTTGATATTATTCTGTGATATTTACAAATTTATAAATAATTTTTCGAAGATGGTTACTCATAATATTAATAGCCTACCTTCATCTGCTCCTGGTAATAGGCTGTATCATGATACACAAGTGTTAATTAAAAATTATTGATAGGCATTTCAGTGATTTTCAGTCAGCAGGAATCAAAATTGAAGTAGAAGAACCCTTTATACAAAGAAAATTGATGGTTGGCATATTTGGCCAGTGGAAATTGATATAACATTTCATTGCCCTATCTAGATCCACAAAACAATAAATCACATCACATCAATGCAACAGTCACTATTTGGGATTAATAAATTAACTTAAAGCAAATTATAAGAAAGAAAATGATACTAAAAAAATTGGGTGCATTCTTAAATTGAGTACTAAAATCTCAAAGTCTGATGAGACTGCTGAGCAGGAAGAAAGGTCACTCACTCACTTTCGCTCAGTTTTCATGTTCGTGCTGTGAAGATGACATAAAGCTGATTTGCTTCAAAGATCGGCTGAAAGTTCGCATCAGCCATTTTGAAGTAAATGAATTATGGGAATTAGCATCTTGTTGTTGCTAAAATAAGCGAGAATCGACTGAGACCTACCTTTGCTCAATTTAATAATATGCCCATTGTCACACAAAGAAAAGAAATAGGTTTGACTAGAAATTTAAAACAAAGTGACAGAATTTTGGCAGAATATGCAGTCCTGAAAAGGGCAGTTATTAGAATGTTTACAATTCTTCGATTTCATTTTCCACGTCCGAGTTGGAAGATGATGAGCTTCCCACGTGAATTTCCAAATTCTCAACGATGTTGTCCATAATTCCATCCAACTTAACACCAGAGAAATGTCTATTTGGAACACCCATAGTATTTTAAACTGTGCTTTTCTATATATAAACTCTTATTTTGATAACATTGTGTTAACATTTTGATAGTTTGAATTTGCTTTATGAATAACATTTATTTATAACAACAGATTTTTTCACCATTGACACAAGTGTGTTTTTCTTTTTCAATTAGGTTCCTGGCGGTGCTCCAAAAAAAGAGCTTTTGGAGTATTTGGACAAAGTACCGACCTATGTCCAACAACTTCAGTTTACTGTCAAGGACCCGACTGTTGGCAAAGCAGCAACATTCACTAAGGTTAATTATGTGATTTTTGAAAGTCAAATTAGAATCTGCCCCATCATATTATGCCTCTTCAGTGATTACTTATATTCATTGTTTATATCGATATACAGGGCGAAGTAAAACAATGGGGACAAATTTCAGGAGAGAATTTTTGAGCAGAAAAGGAACACAAAATCTCATATGAACATAGTTTGTCTGTAATAGAGCAGTTAGTACAGAACATGACATTACTGTGGCAGTAATTTTGTCAGCATTACAAAAGATATTTGAAGTGATCTCCTTGGGATGCAGTGCAAGCGATAATCCCAAGGAGGTCATGTTGCAGGTGATAGGGATAGTCGCTGTTTTCTTGTACCGGAGTTCTGTCCAATATCTTGTAGTACATGTTCCTGCACATCTGCTGTATGAACATGCCGCAGCCAGCTTCCATGTTCATCTCTTCATCAAAGAACCCCTTCTCACACAAACGCCAAAAGATGGTTGCAACGTTTTATGATTCGGATGGTGCTATCTGTCAGATACTTTTTTTGGTACATCCATTGCTGTGTGCTTCTCCTTATGTGAAGATCATCTTGGCTTGTTCCTGATATGAATACTGGACCCACTATACATACTTCTGCAGAATCACAGCAAAAAAAAATAAAATAAAATTGTGCATACAATTATCGCCATTTCCATGGAAACTATGCATTTCTGAACATACATTCTTATACAAACTTCATTGTTATTAAGTAGTGGAAGAATGGAGCTACTTATAGATTTTACAATGTTTGTCTGTCTGTCCTTCTTTTCCTTTCATAATTTCTGCGTTTTTTGAGGTAGAAGGTTGAAATTCGGAATATAGCTTACTATGGGCATGTCCACCTTCACTATGTAGTTTGGTTTTGATTGGCCCACTGGGGTTAGAATTACGGGGGTGGAGGTTAGAGGGGACCAAGTGATTATGTGGTATTTAGGCATGTAAAGGACTGAAATTCGATATGCAGATTCCTCTAGGCAAAATCTACATTACTATGAAGTTTGAGCCGAATTGTTCCAGTGGGGTTGGAGTTGTGGGGGTGGCAATCACTTGGTCTTTAGAACTATGGCAGCATATGGCTTGTGATGTATCATTTGATTGAAAATGATGAGAAAAGAAAGAAGATAGTTTTATTTTTTATTTTCTACATACTAGGTTTGAGAAAATCAACTTTTTGATATAAAAAAAATTGGGGGATTGAAAATTGCAGATGAAGGGGTAAAATAAATGAATTCAGGGCATCTGCTACTTTCCTATACTTTCCTTTGGAGGATTAATTTCTTGTTTTCCTTGTGAGGAATCTCCCTCTGAAGTTTGTCCATATTGTTTTGGTTCACCTTGTATATACATATATATGATTATATGTAAACAAAGAATGTATTAATAACTAAATTGGAGAATAAAGATGAACATTATTTTTTTCTTTGCTCCATTAGGTCGATAATGTCATTCAAGAGACAAAGAATCTCATGAATGTCATTTCCAAAGTTGTCACTACATGTTTCACTTGTGCCACAAAGGTGAATATTCTCATTTTTTCATTTGTTGGTTCCGTTTTCTTCTCTAAAGGTTTATCAAGTTCGTTAATTTTCTTTTTCCTCCCCAAGTATAATTTAGATTTCCGTGGTGCTTCAGCTCGTTCACGTACAATGTCACCATATCGCAGCGATGGTGAAGGCGATACATTGGGTCTTGCTGATGGAGCATCTGGATCACCAAAGGGCGGAGGGACATCATCTGACGGGAGCATATGACAGTTTGGGATGGCCCGCAGGGGGGCCAAAACTGATGCGCGCAGAACACGCGTGTCTTTTTTACTCTTTTAGGGCCAAGATCCAAACAGGATTAATTATGAACCTCCTGCCATGCCCTACATTAATCTCCTTGTCTCTTTGCATGATGCATTAATCTGGAGTCATTATTCTTATTGTTTCACAATAGTTAAATTTTAGTTATTTATGTTAATGCAATTTTTTAAATGTTTATGCATTAACATTTAAAAATTACTGTTTGAATTTTTGTTTAAAAAAACATTAATAAATTATCAAATTAAGTTTCGTACTATTAAAAAAAAAAAATTTTTTTTTAAATTTCTTTTTTTTTGTTTCTTTCAAATATTTCATCTTAAATTTTTAATGCTGTTGACTCTTCATCTTGCCAAGAGACTATCTTTCTTGTGGGGTTTAGTCACGGGGATCATTTTAATTCTGCTATAAAGTGAAGGGGAGAATTATATAGCAAATCTATTTAGCAGGTAAACATACCTTAATTAATTTTTGTAAGCTTGAGGGCTCACGTTATTGTCAATATTATTATTATTATTATTATTATTATTATTATTATTATTATTATTATTACAGTATTATCATCATCTTTATCATCATCATCATCATTCATTAATTAATCATTTTGATGTTTTACATTTATATCTTGTTTTCATATTAAATTTTGTAAATATTATAGAGTTTTCTGTTATTTATTTAACTCAACCATAAATTTTGTCCTGCTAGAACATCATTAAGTATGTTAGTACGTTTCATTAAATTTATTTCTGTTTCAAAGGTTTTTCGTTTGTAAACTTTATGTTGATGATGTTTATCCTTGTTAAAGTAGATTTGCATCGGAAATGGATCTAGGCCCAGTACCGTTGTAATGAATGAATGAATGTTGAATAAATGAATTGTGTGGATGTATAAATGCATATCTTTAAAAATAATTATTGTATATATTGTTTGAGAGTGGAAAAAAAAATTTATATATTTAATTTTGTCTTGAAATGGCACATATGCATATTTTAAATACAAGAAAAAATTTTAACTGACTATTAAAATTAAGTACAACAGTTTGCATGAAATCTTGCAATCAACAAAGATATGCCTTTACATTAAAGTTATCATCTTTAAACATGAGGACATTAATGTTAAAAGATATACACTAATTAACAAAAATAAAGAAATGTTCAACTTAAAAGTGAAAGTAGAAAAAATGTAATCTCAAGTCATTATACAAACAGCAAAATATATTTATTGAAAACAAAAAAAGGGGCATATTTCTTACGAGTTCTGACACAATCAGCAATGCTTTTGAATAATTGTAAAACCATTTCAAAAACATAACTAGTCTTTACACAAAAAGTTTACATACCATTGTGCTTTCACAAGGGACTCAAAATATTAATTCTTTTATTATTGCAAGAACATTTTGAAAATTTAACAAATCTTAACAAAACAAATACTATCTTTTGTGAATATTGTATTATATTGATAATATACATATATACATACCAACAGTGAATAAAATGCTAATGTCTGAATACAGTAATTACTTGTTTTAAAAAAATTGCTATTAAAATTTTTGCTTAATCTTGAATTATTTTTCTGTGCAATGGATGCCCTTAGAATAATTTTTTTTTAAGTTGAGTTTATTTAATATATAAATATTTTGATCAAAATGTATAGTTAAAACTTTCTAATTGTTTAATAAAAATCATTACATATATATACATATAATTCCTAATGGCAGTATATATATATATGTACATATATACTTTTTTAAATCTTAAAATTCAAAACATAAATTCCTTAATAAAATTATCCTTAGTGGAAAAATTTTTTACCTTTTTCCAGCATTAATTACTATACTGTTATTATTTTTAAAACTCGAATAAGTAAATAAACAAACAACTAAATAAATAAGTTCTTGAGATTTGTTTTCAGCATGGCATTTATAGCTATAACAGAGAAGCATTATGCTTATCTGTTATCTATTACAAATGAAATTACATAATTAATTAGCTTTGCTAAATGTTCTCAATTATTTTGATAAAGATTAATGTTTAAAGTAAAGATATTTTTAAAATCCTCTAAAGAGAAGTGAGATTATTCTTTTATTGTGTAAACATTAAGCATCTTTAAAAACTTGTTTTTCAAAATAAAGAAATATTTGCAGGTATCTGTAAAAGTCTGTTAAAAATATTTTTTACACTTTCAGTATTTTGTTCTAGTGCTGTGTTTCTCAATTTTTTTTTATGAGTTTTTGGAACATGAATAGCTACCTCAATCAACATCATACATAATGCTTGATTTCAGTATATGAAAGCATAGTATTCATTTAGCTATAAATATAATAAATAAGCCATTATCATTTAACATTACAGAATGATGCATGCAATAATGAAGGAAGCATGTATTGAGTTTTATCTTTGACTATTCAGTTTTAAATACATTCTCATTTATGTTGCAATGGGACACTACAGTAATTTTATTTTATTTCTTTTCCCCTTCTTTGAAGTGGAAAATCAAAATTAGATCCTAATTATAATTTTTTTTACAATAGCAAATTTTTCAACTGCTTTTCATATGTAATTTTGGTGCGTGTTTTCGATAGACTCATGGAACTCTCGATAGTAGGGTTTTTCCTCACTACATCGTTTCGATAGATTTAGTGAGGTGGAGAAGGCAGAGACATTTCGATACAGTCATGAATCTCACGAGAAGGCAGTCCTGGACTCTACGAAACTGTCTTATTTTCCGAAGTCTTGCAGTTTTGTTTTTTTTTTTTAACCTATCCTGTTGTGTTTAAAGATGATTGCAACAACATCAACGGAAAATTCCTAATGAAAAGGAATCTCTAAAACAGCACCTGAGGAAAGTGTGAACACTGAAAGTGAAATGGGACCTGAATAAAGATTACCTGACATAACTTTTTGATAGCATGATCGATCGCCCTGAACATCACTGGCCACAGTTACGCAATTAGCTCTCGCTAGGTCCGTGAGTCTATTGAAACAAGCCCTTGGTGATTATGATAGTCATAAACTGAATCTATATAATGCCTGTATAAAAAAAAAAAAGAAATAAATAGTTAAGTAATAATTATAAACTGTATTAAGCTGTTCATGCAATTGAAAATGGCACACATCTCTTTATCAAATTTGATGCAAGTACGGTAGATTATGCTAATTTTATTTTCCCATTCTAAAATATGCTTTATTGGATGTTTTATATTTTTTTTACTTGATAAATTAAAAGATTTAAAAAGACATAATTCAAATTACAGAATTGAGCATCATAAAGATCAGTATCAAGATTATTCTAATCGAAAATGAATAAGATTATTCTTATGATATATCATTTACTCGAAAATGGTAAACATGAATTACCAGAGCATTGAATCATTAATTTAGTTTTTGAATTTAAAAACTGAAATAAAACATCTTCTAAAGGATTGTCTAATTTAATTAGCAGTACTGATTTCATTAAAATTTATTTCTTCTGAAGTTGTTAGTTATGGCAGTAATTTGTTTTGGAATTATATTATGTAGCTTTTGCAAGATCTTGAAGTCCTGTAAAGGGTTGTACTTGCTAAAGCTACTTTTATTTATCATGGAAAATAGTTAATGTAATTCTTTCCCCCCTGTATATTAAGAATTTGTATTTTTATTGATATATTTGTCATGTTTATCTACTTTTTAATAGTCATATGTCTCATTTGGTTAATGTGTTAAAAAATTCTTTATCTATAATGTAACCAGTACATTCTCTGTAGTGTGAACCAGTACTTCAATTCTGTAATTTAAGCAATTTGCAATGTGGATTGTGTTTTTAAAATTAAGTGTATACGAACATCAAAGTTGTTTTGTTCCTTATGACTTAAAATTTTTCAGGTTGATATTCATGAGCCAACCTCCTTTGCTGTATAGTTACAAATGGAATTAACAATGGAGCTTTTTCAATGAGTGATTTATCTTTTTCTTGAAAATACTGTTTAAGGTTTGGATCTGCTATTCTTACAATTAAGAATTTTTTTAAATGCAATTGTATAAAAAAAAATTAAAATAATGCTACAATTATATCTGCAATCCATTTTAAAATTCGTCATTTCAAAAATGTGTAAGTCTTGTGCAATAATGTTTTCAAGTGTGCAATTTCAGTATGTCAATATCATGTTTCTCTCTGACTGCCAAAATAAGTTGTATATTTCTTAAGTTTTCCATATTTAAAAGTTGTTTTTTTTTAAATTCAAGTTGTTTTATTTTAAGTTAATTTTTTTCCAAGTTTCATGCTTTTCAAATCATGACTTTTTATCTATATTCAGAGTTGCTTATCCCCATAAGCATATTGCAGAATCTTGTCTTATTAAAATGTATATAATTTATGATAAAAAAAATTTTTTTAAAAAAAGGTATTGATCTTTCCTTATTCGACATTTCTTAAAAAGAGGAAAACTTATTTTCAACTTACTACATGTAGTAACTTTGTGAAAAAGAGGTGTTCCCTTTTTGAAGACTTCACAAAGATATTTACTATGCACGTGAACAGGGTGTCCAAAAAGTTACTGTACTTGGAAATGGAGTGAAACTGCAATGTCATTTACATTTCCTGTAACATTTTATTTCTTGTAAAATTATGCAATATCATATGCAGACATGTCTTCACGTGGCAGGATGACATATCCAATACCTCCTTAGAAAAAAACTGCTCTGTCGTAAGATACAAATTTCGCTCCACCACTTCCACTGCGCAGTAACTTTTTGGACAATGTTTTTATTTCGCCTGTACAGTTTTTATTCATCATGGATGCCTGGAAGCAAGTTTTGCGACCATCTATCAAAACCTGGTGGAAATTAAGGAGATTAAATAAAGAAATCACCAATCCACTCAAAAAGAGTTACAGTATATACAGGGTGGTCCATAAGTCTGTCCCCCCCTTTTATTTTTTGAACCGAAGCAGATATGTCAATTTTGATGAATCCAATGAATAGGAAGTTGT